>BLKR01010451.1:0-55875 GCA_011170035.1 Teleogryllus occipitalis | reverse complement strand
ACGGAGATGGAGACGGGGAATGGGAAGGAGACTGAGAAGGAGACGGAGAAGGAGACGGAGAAGGAGATGGAGACGGAGAAGGAGACGGAGAAGGAGACGGAGAAGGAGACGGAGAAGGAGACGGAGAAGGAGACGGAGAAGGAGACGGAGAAGGAGACGGAGAAGGAGACGGAGAAGGAGACGGAGAAGGAGACGGAGAAGGAGACGGAGAAGGAGACGGAGAAAGAGACGGAGAAAGACGGAGAAAGAGACGGAGACGGCGACGGCGAAGACGGCGTGGCGGTGGCAGACTCGGTGGCGAAGGCAACGGCGGGGCTGCCGGAGGGAACAGAGATGCGCTGGCGCTGGTGGCTGAACGGGTGTCGATGAGGTGTGTGAATCTCTGTCGGAGCCGGAGGCTCGGTCGCGGTGTCGGGGCGGGTGGTGCGGGGTCGGCGGCGACGTCTGCGGCGGCGGCGGCGGCGGCGGCGCGGCGTGCGGATATCAGGCGCTCCATCAAGCATTCCCCGGTCGCCCGGCGCATCCGGTGCACGGGAGCACGCCCGCGCCGCCTCGGCCTCCGCCTCCGCCTCCACCACCGCTCGCGCCTCCGCCGCCACCGCCGCCGCCACCGCCCAGCCTCGTAAAGAAAGCCGACGTGCGAATCCGGGAGAGCAGCGCGTCGCAGCAGCGCGTCGCGGCAGCGCGCTGCGCTCTGCTGTTGGAGCTGTCGCCACGATCCCCAGTCCCGCTCCCCGCGGCACAGACGCACAGCGGGGTTTGCAGTTGTGCATTTTTCCTCGATACTCGGGCTCATAATCTAGCAGCAATACCGTACGTTCTATTCGAAACGGCAGCTACGATACTTAGCCGCAATATGCCCGCGCCGAGACGCAAACTTCTTAGCCACACATCGTGAAGTCACGGAAGTTAAGCAGCTCGAGGTACCGCGGGCTCCTGGATGAGTGACCGTCTGGGAAACCAAGCTACTAACAACGCTGGGGGCTTTGCCGTTAGGGATAAAACGATTTGATTTGACGTATGACTGGCAATGTTCAAGGATAATTACTCGACGTTCAATAACAGATTTTTTTAAAAATATTGTTCCCTCCACGGCATTGCTTACAGGGAAGCTTTGAGAATGAAGTCCAGACATTGGCGTGTTTTCAACACAAGCACCTCTTAAACTGATGCGGTCAGGATATCGTGACGTACCATACAGTTGTATGATAGTTCGATAATGTACGTACCTATTATACTTACGTAATATTACTTTATCATTAGGTTTGTACCCCCTCTAACGTACAGCATTCGAGATGACACTGTTTCTATGAGTTTCTTGTTCCTACTAGTATTATGTTTCTCTTCTTATTCAGTTTCCCGAATTTCAAAGTCATTTCGATGGCAGTTTTGAGAACCATTTTTTGCTGAGCCTTTCAGATACGTACAGCGTACACTCGTCTCCTACATCATACGAATTATACAGTTTATGATAACTTAATAATGTACTACGTAATATGCACTAAATAAGTAATTACACATTCAATTCAAATATGTTTTTAAGATCGATCAGGTTTTTCGATCCCCATCCCCATCTCGATCAAGTTTTTCGTCCAGTTTCCCTGATCCATTGAGCAAATGCTGAGATGGCCCCTTGTTTTGCTTCTGGACATAAATGTAACTTCATTATCTGTGCACGTCTTTTAGAATTCATTGGGAAATATAGTTATTCAAACTATCGTTTCCATGTTGTTGCGGCAGGAAGTATTATTCCTTGACGAAGGACATAATGGATAAGAGCTCAAAATTTATTTTTTATTTATCCTTGAAAATAGATTTTATTGCACGAGAGCTTTTTTTCAATTTTCAAAATTTAAGTAGTATATGACTCAGTGTAGGGATCACAGCATTTTGAAAATGTGCACAGAATTCACTTCTCCCCATAGCACATCATACGCAGTTTAAACTGTTTTTTGACGTAAAAAATAAATAAATAAATAAATAAAAAGATTTCGGACAATATTTCTTTTATTCTCAGATTTCATGTTAGCGCACACTTCTCTCTAACAAATACCCGTTCCCCTTCGCCACCCGTTGAAGTTTCACGTGTCCGCTTCACCGTACAAGGATCGCAGGCCAAGGTGTCGCGTGGGGTCGCCACCCCATAGGATGAGGCAGGCGGCAGACGCCATCTCGATGCCTCTCCTTCCCCGCCCGTGCCTTCATCTGGGCCCGGCGCGCGTTCTCTCTTGGCCGGCCGGGGCTGCGCCTTGCGCCGCTGCTTTGCGCCGCCTTACGCCCACGCGCGCCCGCGGCGGAAGTGGCCTTCCCGATAAGGCCGTCGCCGCCTTAACCCCGTTGACTTCCCGCGCCCGTATCTGCCATGTCGATCGCCCCCGCCTTCAACCTGGAAAGCGGCCCCTTTTCTCCTGTTTCCTCCGCGGCGCGGGGAGGGGCCGGCGCGCACAGCCGCCACCGGATTACTCGCTCCTCTGCGCTCTGCGCGCGGCTCCCAAGCAACGTTGGAGGAACAAATAGAAATGCAGACGTATATTGATATTGCAACTAATATGCGGTGTACATTCTATAAAATATTCGAGCACAGAATGCGAGGCTTCGCATTTGCTTCAAACTTGCAGTACGTGCCCTGAACGCTAATAATGTCTTCTAGTGGGGGAAGTGTAGAATGAAAATAATCAATTTATTATTCTCTTATTTATGTACAAAAATGACTCGTAAACATTATTATTATTATTGTTATTATTGTTATTATTATTATTATTATTATTATCATTACTATCATCATCATCATTGCAATAATGTAACACGAACTAATACTTTTTTGATGTAAAAGTGTCTCAAACACATTCAGGGGGTTAGAATATCGAGCGGTCATTGGTGAGTCATGTATCCAACTTTCACCAAAATTTTGTATCTTTCACGTGCCCTCTACTGGAACAAAAGTGGAGTTTGTAAATATATTAATACAAAATATAACAAATTGTCCAAATTATCAAAAAGATATGATTGGTCGTCCATTGGATTTCACATAATGAATTTAGTATTGTAAACAAATAATTTTAAGAAAACTCAAAAACGTTTTGAATTATATCCAGTTTTTTAAAATTTATTTTACGTCAAAAACAGTTAAAAACTGTGTATAACGTGCTACGTGGTGAAGTGAATTTTGTGCACGTTTTCATAATTCAGTGATCCTACCCTAAGCCAACATACTACTTAAATTTTGAATACACAAAAATGAACGTTTTTGCAAGGATTGTTAAAAAATATTCGCATTGATGTAATGAAATCTATTTTCAAGGGTAAAATGGATATAAATTGTCCTTCGTGAAGGAATAACACTTCTTGCCGCGACAAAATGGAGAACAATAATTTGAAAAACTATTTTCGCACTGAATTCTAGAAGACGTGCACAGATAATAAAGTTTCATTTATTTTCAGAAGCAGTGATTTTACCGTACTGGTGCTTTTACCGTGCATATTATATAAAATATATCTGTACCTCTATTTACCTCCTATTTTTTTAGGGTGCACCTTGAAGGGAAGAAGAACGTTCTTGAATAGTTTTTAAACATCAGTATATCGATATCATAATATTCTCTGAAAAGCCAAAACGTTTGGGATTTTTTCGTACAAAATACACATTTATAAGCGTATTTCTAAGCACGTGTAAGCATGTAAAACTAGCTGCGCAAAAACGGCTCGTACTTTCTCGCCCGTA
Organism: Teleogryllus occipitalis; assembly: GCA_011170035.1. Classification (NCBI taxonomy): domain Eukaryota; kingdom Metazoa; phylum Arthropoda; class Insecta; order Orthoptera; family Gryllidae; genus Teleogryllus; species Teleogryllus occipitalis. The sequence continues at coordinate 52,154 of BLKR01010451.1, read as the reverse complement.
TTTTCACGCAACATTTCGCGAAAAGTACTCAAATTTTCCAAAACTTGTACATGACCTTATTTCAAAATTCATCTTTATGGAATAGATTTCATCAAGGGAGAAATCTCTATCTTTAATATTTTAGATGTTGGCTGACTCCGAAAAAGTTTTGAACATTTGAAAATTTCGAAAAAACGAACATGAGACCCCACCCTTAAATGTCCCTCACACTGGAAAGAGCAAAATTTAATCAAAAACGAAAAAGCCAATTTTTGAAAATTTTGAAAATGTCCCAGAGGCTTCAAGTTAAGTGTCCCAAAATTAAAATATCGGTTTCAAATTCAATGGGGTCACGACATCAATCAGATCGAACGGGTAATATCAATTTTAAAGAAAATCGCCTGAACGTTTTAGCCACTAGCGTTGTTCACAGATGGATACATGTTTTGCCGCCATTCGATTTTTCGGTATCAAGAACCCACAAAACATTGATTCTGGCTACACCACGTGATAGAGGATTTTTCCCTAAATTTAGCAAGTGGGTTTATCCACTTTTTCGTAATCAGAACCCTGTAATAAGAGTTTTTCTACAGAAAATGCGCCGTTTTTTCGCACAGGATTATATAACATCTACTCCACTCCAGGAAATAATTTTATGATCAGGAGGAAAAGAATAGGTATTTCAAAATACTTTTTGTGACAGAATACAAGATTTATGACGAGATCCTTACACCCTCGTGTGAGTTTGGAGAGACCTATGCGTAATGAAATCAATTAATGTTGTAAGATATTATTCACGATTGCATAATGTTCTTGGAATGGATGTTTTTGAATACCTCACAATTAAAAACGGAAATTTAACGGAATTACGTTCTTCTCACTCTAGTAACTTCAGATTATAGGTGAAAAACGGTTGGGTGCACACTATTATTTTCGAATTAAATTACTATACTCCTTGCATCAAAGCATATTCTTATTATTAAATTCCTGCGTTAAGTAACAGGAACTTTTTTATATTGGTGTGTGTAGATCTGTTGGTGTATGTATACTGTACTGAACTATGTTATTACAGTATTTGTGAAGACTTTGTTAAAATATTATTAGCTGATTGCGGTGCAATACGAGAATGTTTTATTTAATGTTCTTGAGTAGCACGGGAGCAACGTTTTGGAAAGCCATTTTGTGTCGTTTTTTGTGCATTTTTTTCTTTTTGTTTGCTTTTTTCCGAAGACCAATACATATATATATTTTGAATAATTACACTGTTTGCATATGCGAGCTTCGTAATATCTTCGGTCTCTCGTCTTGCATCAACCATGCATCTCCCAGGGAATCAGGGCCGAAATCATATCGCAAGGACGCAAAGCATGAGCAAATTTTGGGATACCTGACGATATTAAAGTACTGCCAACTGGTAATAAAAATTAATTGTAAAATAAAGTGTGGTATTTGATATATACGAAGAAATATACAATTTTAAAAAATAGCTCCTGTAGAGCGGGGGCCGCAAATACATACTTAGTTTGCTTATGTATTAATCCACCTCTGCCTGGAACACATCATTCCTTTTCAGTCTTCTTCCATGTCCTTCCAGAAACTTCCATCCCACTCTGCCCCCTTTCAACCCATTCATTTTCATCTGCGCTATCCTGCCGTCTCTTTTCGTATCGTTCCGCGTCGTCCCGTCGGGTCCAGCGCGCCCGCCCGCGAGCGTCTCCGTTCGTCGCTACTAAAATATGCAAATTTATGTATCGTGATTGCGCCCTCGACCGCCGCCGCCGCTTCCACGACCACCGTCTCATCTGCTCCGTCGCCATCGCCACTGCCACCGCCACCACAGGCGCCTCCTTCGCCTGGACGGCGACTCCAACCGCAGCCGCGATGGCCTCTGTCCCGCAATCGCATCCTCCACCCTCACCCTCACACTTCACCTCCAGCACCGCTCAAACATTACCAGTACCTCCTTTCCGACACTGGCGAGATTGCTAGATCGGATGCAGCCGCAGTCTGGAGGAGAATTCTAGCCGCTGGCTGCTCTTATAGGTAGTTTTCCGTGGTTTCTCCGATTAATACCAGGCGTATCACGGAACAGTACCCTAACAAATCGGACCGGGTGCGACCGTTTCTTCCTCTTTCCTGTCCTAACGTCACCCGTTCCTTACACACAATTACAATCACACGCACTACACATCTCGGGATACCAGTCGGGAACTTAGAGGTATCGGGCACGGCTGGGCCGGTGTCCCGCTAGTGCGAGACTTCTAGTGGGGAATACCCCCGCAAGCCGACGTTTAGGTGTGCGCCGGATCTCTCAATACACATATCAGCGCCACCTGCTGTTATAAAAACATGCACTGCACTTACAGGACTAAAGACAGAAATAGTTGACGCGCCCAGAAGCACAAAGTAGTCAACGAATCATTACCTCTACTTCCTCCATAATCGGAGATGCCTCTTTCATGTCCTCCACCTCCACCATCTATTCTAACAGCTACACCAATGTCTCCAGCTCATCTATTTCCTCCATCATCATCATCACCATCATCACATTAATCTATTTCCTGCTCCTGCATCTCTTCGTCCTGCACCTCCGCCTTCTACACCTTCCACCAACTCCTCTTACACTCCCCCTCCGCCTCTATCTCTACCATTTCCATCTCCTCCTCCTTCACAACTGCTGCCTCCATCGCTGCCATGTCATTGTGCTGGAGGAGCACAGCCATAGAAAGCGAGCGTACACCGAGGTACGGAGAGAGCGGTGTCTCTGCTCACAGACCAATCTCCCGGATTAACTTCTCCCACGCAAATGCTTCAAGCCTGTCTGGTGAACCATAGATTCTTGCGGGAGAGATCGCGTTGCCACGTGAATTTATTCCTTTAATATTCACTCCTCCGGAAACACATGGTCGTATTTTCGGTGCACAGGATGAGCACATTTCAAAATTTTCAATTTCCAGTACTGGCTGAGTTAGTTTAGAGACAACATTGCCGTTGTTTCTGCAGCGACTCTCACCGGTAGATCCTAGGTTTCCAGTTCCGACGGTTGAGGATTTTCATCACCAGCTACCAGATTTATAGGTAGGTCCAATTCAGACGCTATCTGGAGGAGAATTCTAGTGGCTGGTTGCACTGATCGGTAGTTTTCCGTATTTTATTTTATTAATATAAGGCGAATGCAAGAGCATGTTGAACAAATAGGGCACGAACCTCGCACGACTTTTTCTTCCTCTTTCTTACTCTATCCTCTCCCCCTTATAGATACACTCTCACATTCACACACACACATTATATGCTCTACCACACATGCTGAGTCAGGAATCAGTCAAGAGCTTGTCCAATTGGGGCGGTGCCCCGCTGGGGGAAATTCGGTACCTGCAGGGGGAATTCCCCGCAAAACCGACATAAAAGTCCCCACCGGATCTCACATCCAACAGGGGAGGTGCTCGGACACCTCCGGAGATAACATATTCTCTACATTAATGGGTCTAAGGACCACCGCAGTTGATGAACTTGATCACTCGCTCAATCCAGCAGTCATTTTCTTGAGCATTTATTTCGCGCTCGAAGACGAAGTTTTTTACTCTATGAACCCCGACTGTCTGTAGCAAATTGTCTGGCAAAAATTCACTGGTTTCTAAATATATTTCTTCGCTTAAGTTAACAACGATGATTTTTCAGATGTATCACTCTTCTTCTTCACAAGCGATATAGCATTTTATATTACTTGATTTAAGCAGTAACCATCAGGATTTTTCTAGAGGGGTAGTGTCCAACCAACTTTTTCCTTAACGAATTTTTCATATATGTGAATTTACAATGTATTGTTACACCCTTATTTATGGTCAATCATAACATTTAATTTAAATGTTAAATTATTACTATAAAAACTTGATGCAGGTATATGCTTAGCCACATTAGCAAACCTTGAAGAAATAACAGACGAATACAAAATTTGTCACAAAAAATAATCTTTTACAGATACTATTAAATTACAATGTATCTGATATTGGCAAAGGACTGGAACAACATTACTGTCCAGAAGCAATTTTGAAAAGATATATCTGTTTTGGGAGACTGAATTATTTCCGGTTTTCCCATCATCTGGGATATGCCCTTATAATACATACTTTCTGAAGAGAGCAATGGCGAAATTTTTACTAGCACTATTAATAAAAATAAGTTGTACACACAAGCAGTATTACTAAAGTAATACGATATGACTTTGACAAAAAATACTTAATACATTAATCAAAAGGTTAATTGCATTGAAAATTGTAGCCACAAAGGCGAACGCCAAATTTTGAGGCATAAAATATCAGTCAACATTTCAATGTTCGAAAGTACCGATTCCGTAAATCATCAAGTTTACAAATCCAAATTGTTTACATATGTATTTTTACATGTATTTTTACTTGCTAAATAACGCACTTGGTATTGACCATTGTCTCAGAAATTATTCTGCATAAATTCTCTCTACAATTTACTCGTTCTTTATTTATCGTTCCTGGATGATGAACGAGTAGGCGGAACGAAGGCTACAGGTTCCACATTCGTTGACCTGGATAATACGAGGATGACGAAGGAAGATGAATTATGGATGGCGAATTTTAAGTAACGGGATTCACATAAATTACGAATGATGGAGCAAGAGAAATCTTGGGAAAGTCACACTCATTGCAAGTTCTCTTGACTTAATAACCAAAACTGAAAACTGATCAATTTTGTGATTTGCGAATTTCACTTGTAAGGTTTCCACTAACACTCTCTCGAAATAATTTTCTATTCTTTTAAATATTTATGAATATATTTCATTAGAAATGTTTTGCACTATTGCATAAACTATAATCGATTGAATAACAGATGTGGAAGGGGAACCAGCATTTACTGCATGATTCCATTACATAAAGACTGAAGGAGAAAAGGGATCGTTATTGTGATTCATGAATTCCACCACTACGATTCACCCACAAGTTTTGCTTCACCACTCAATGCTCGATTCTTCTTAACATGTCTAATGACAGGTTCCTTCTACTTTCTCAAATACAACTAAGGGTGGAAACCGCAAAACATGTCTGAAACTGTCACCACCTTAAGAAACACGCCGAGGAAAGGTCGACGAGGTCATCTTTTTGCAGTTTCGTGCACTTGCATTGCCCGCGCAGAAAGCATGAACAAGGAGCAAAGTTTGTGTCCATAAACAATAAATCAAGAAGCGAATGTAAGTGAAGACCATCCATTATCTCGCACAATACACCATCACTCGTGAACGATGGAGATGAAGAAGCAAATTGAGGACTCATCTCGAATTATGATATCCGACGCCGCCCAGGAATGACATCACGATTCGCGAGAATTGCCACGTGAAAGGGATCGCGAGAATATCAAGATGTCTGTACACGGTATTTTTGTAAAAAATGAAGATAAAACACAAAAGAAAAATATCTACGAGATGATTTAATGTGCCGCCTGTTTTGAAAAATTCTGTCGACAGAAAGTGAATGGTTCCATATATTTAAAGTGCGTCTTATAAATATTACCAAATGAAACAGTTTTAAAATATTTTCTCCACTACACCCGTTGTTATATTTACAAGTTTTCAGTTCATTAATGTAATGGAATATTTGAAAAAGGTTCAGTTTTCTGCACACATCAATAGTAGAAGAGAAATAGGCTCTAAGGCAAGTGGAATTCGTTCATCACAGGGACTCTCTAAATGGCAAAAATATTTACATTTCAATTGGTATAGTGATTCCCAACCTTTCTTCGTCACGAGACACTTTTGGTCGTTTTGTATATACGTGTAAGAGCGAGTCACTGTAGAAAATCATTGCACTTTCGTATAAGCTTCCATTAAAATCAGAAATTAAAAACATTTAGTAGTTTATTGAGTGGAGATTAAAAACTCAAGACGGTTCTTTAGTTTAGGTCAATGAAATAAAATTATCTTGCAGTCAACGTTTCGGAAATATATTTCACTTTCATCAGGACTACATCAGACATATTATCAATAATACGGAACAATTCAAATAATTAGAGTTTTTAAGCCATGGTAAACTTGCAAACTGTTACAACTAAAGCACTATTCTTTACATTGACATATCAGGAATAAAAAACCTATACAAAAGCCACGATACACAACATTGTTAATGACGATTGTTTAATTATGGGACCAATAATCTTATTTTTAAAATAAATACAAGAATTTAATTAGTAATTGATTCAATTATTAAACAAGGTTCAGTCGTCTAAATATACAATTATTTAAACGAGTAAATTAAGTGATATTGATTTTTTTTTTTAAATTATGAAGTAATGGCAACCAAGAAACATCTGATACATCAAAAAAAAATTCTGCGAAACACTTCGGCTAACACTACCCTACATTAAAGCACCTAATGGCACTTGACCCATGTCGTCATGACATCGTATAAAATCCCAACCTCTAGTGCCTCACAATTATTACAGTTCGCTGGAGAATTTGTTACGTCAATTGCAGAACATGCACTTCTGTTATCGCCGAAATATCATCACATTCTTCCACAAGTATATCGCCTGCAGTTAACATTCTTTCACGAGGAGTTGGTCACGAACCTCTGGCGCGGTATTAAAAGGCTGTTTAGATGAAACGTAGCCGTGGAAATAATTGCAAATCGCCATTCCCGAAGTATGACCCCTGGTCCCCGGCAACGAGCGGCGACCACCCAGAAAATCAGAACCGTCACGACGACGCACCGCACGAGAAAGAGGGAGACAGTGACGGAGGGAGTGAGAGAAAGAATGAGAGAGGTGACTTTCATACCTGTGACAACTCCACGAGCGTTCACCGTTACGGAGAGAAGCCAAACGGCCCTCGCTCCTCGGCCGCCCAATCATCTCGCGCTTGTTCTGTTCGGGAGACTTCCGCAAGAACACATTTCGGCCCGGAAAGATCCCCGAGGACGGGCGGGGCGGCGAGGGCGGCGAGGACGGTCGCGCAGCGGGCGACCGGCGGGGGCTCCACTCCCACATTCCGCGGGGGCGGCAGCGGGGGCGGCAGCGGGGGCGGGGCGGCTAGGGAGGGGGAGCGGGGACCACCTGGCCGAGGTGATGACAACGCTAACAGCCACCATTGATGGATGGGACCGGCGCCTAATTGCCGCGCTGGAGGTGGCGGCGGCGGAGGGGACGGCGCGGGGGCGGGGGCGGTGGAGGCTGGACGCCCGGCGAGAGGGCCCGCGCGGGCGACGGAGGCGGGAGACACCGCGGGTGGGTGAGACACAATGAATAGACAATGAAGGAGGGGGACGCGGACGGCAAGCGGGGCTGCACGAATGAGGGGGACTGGGAACGGGCAGTGCGAGGCGAAATGGAGAGGCGCGAACTGTTCCCCCGGACGAGAAGATGGAAGGGGCTATCTCATTCCATAGCCTGTGCCATTGTCATTCAGATAAGAATGACCATTCCTCGATAAATAATGACAAACTTAACGATAATTAATTGAGTAGCTGATGCTATTTCTGTGGGAGTGCAGTATCACTTTGGTCAAATGCGATGAGAGAGAGAGAGAGAGGGAGAGAAAGAGAGAGAGAGAGAGAGAGAGAGAGAGAGAGAGAAAGAGAAAAAGAGAGAGACAGAGAAATAGAGGGAGAGAGAGAGAGGTAGAGAGTTACCATTTGACAGTTCCAGCCCAACATACTGAAATTAATTGTATGGTTTATTTGGGAAAGGTGTCATCCAAAAATAAAATTTTTGGTGAAAAATGTGGGTATGTCTGCGATTGATTTTGTTGAAGTAGACAGACCAAGAATAAGCATTTGGTTTCTGCCCAGTTTTATGTAATAAAGTGAAATCGTTACGTACAACTCCCGCTAGGAAACAGAGTGGTGTAACACTATCAGGATTATCTTGGTGCATCGCAATCCATTGTACCTGTTGATTTTGTGTGTTACTTTCTAATCATTTGGTAACTTCCTCCCAGAGCCATTAAGCATGTATCTACTTAATGTTTAAAATGAAACACCGTTGAATCCTTTACTTGTAATATGAATATAATAATAATAATAATAATAATAATAATAATAATAATAATAATAATAATAATAATGATTATTATTATTATTCATTTTATTTATTATACATTGGCCCAGTCCACCCAACAGAAGAAAATTTCTTGTAAAAACATATATTCTAGAGATAAATTCTGCACGTAGTCAGATGTTAAAAAAACAGTATCTTCCTCTTGGCTCTATTTTGGGTGTCCGGGCGCGTGAAATGCCAAGATCATTAGTCCCGTAAATGCAGCGCATGTATTTTCCTTAGGAGGTGGGTGTGATCTTCCCCGCTGCACGGTGAGATCTGGCGCCGTGTTACACGTCGGCTGGTAGGGCTAACATTCACCCCAATCAGGTATCTCTCGCAAGGGACGCACCACCACAGTCGGAACAAGCTCCCGATCAGTCTCCCGGCATGTTTAGGAATATAGTGCATGTTAGTGTGTGTGTGTGTGCGTGTGTGTGCGTGTGCGTGCGTGCGCGTTCGTGAGTAAAGGGTGGGAATATGACACGGAAGGGGAAAGAAACATCCCGATTAGCAGCAAAAGTATAAAAGAAGCACATATTACGTTCTCCAAATAAGCAATTCAATTTAAGTCCTTGGCTTTAATTTCAGTATCTAAGTACATAGAGGAACTTGGGGTGTAATGAAATGCCATTTACATTTGTGATAATACCACAACCCGATACTGCTGAAATATAAAAAGTGAATATTATTAGAAACATTGATTACCTATGATTGGTTATTCATAGTATTAAAATTGTTTACGAAATATCGTCACAGGCATTGACATTTTTATAACACTCATTTGGAGGGTATATAACGAATAGAGGATAATTATGGAATAAAAGATTGAAAATGAAAATGTACAAAGTGTTGCAAATACGAAATAGATTAATTTATCAACATATAGCAGGTATCGAGGTGATCGGTGTGGGTATTCTGATCGTCTCCACCAAAACACAAATTAGAGCATGTCTCTCCTTCTACACACTGAAAATAATATGAAATTCTGGTATTACATACTACTTGATCACCATCTTGAGAAAAACAACAAACTTTCAACAATATTTATGTAGTAAAAATGTCCCGTGAAATAGAGATGTAGAGCGTTGATACTCGATGTACTGCTGAAGTCAATTTCATAATCAATGCAGTGCAACCCCCATTTCGACGGCACTTTTTTACTAATTTTACTAGCGCGTGAAAATATCCCAATTGGAGTTCGAAGCTAGCTCATACACGAAATCATTATTACATATACTCAAATTTTCTCTGAAAAAAAATATTCAAAAATACCCTGGAAAATTTCGAGTGTTATAGCTTAAAAGCCCCGAAAATTTTGACGTCTATTGATTTTTTTTACATTTTAAATATGGGAAGGAGAATGTTAAAAATATTCCAATCTAGTAAAAATAATAACAAAACTACTGATTTGAATAAGTTACATTACATTTCACAATGGACAAAGTGGCGATTAAGTGCACCCCGAATAAAATGTCTTGGACACACACTATGCACAAGCACCGTTCTGACCCCCGCAAGACGCAACGTCACCAATGCTCCCTTCTCGCCAACTACCCCAACGGCGCCATCGTGTTCCCCGCCCCATCTGATCCACCTTCTTCTCCTGCCCCTTTGCCCCTCCGTCCGGCATTTATTGATTATTTCGTGTTCCCGGACGGGTCAACTATGGTCATTAGTTCCGTAAATGTAGTGCATGATCTTACGGGAGGTGGCTCCATTCTCCCCGATGGCAAGATCCGGTGCCGTACTACACATCGGCTTGCGGTATTTTCTCCATTTAGGAATTTCCACCAGCGGGGCACCGACCCAAACGGGGCAGGTTCTATGCTCCTCACATGAGTAAGCATGCAGGTGCATGTTTGTGTAACTAAGGGCGAGGAGAGGACAAGGAAGAAGAAGAAAAGATCGCGTGCATTCCGTGGCCCGTTATTAGAGTACTGCTCCGGCATTCGCCTGGTGTTGATCGCAGAAACCACGATTGATTGATTGATTGATTTTTTCGTGTTTCCGGGCGCGTCAACTACTGTGGTCATTAGTCCCGTTATTATAGTGCATGTCTTTTTCGGAAGATGGCGGTGATCTTCCCCCGCTGGATGGCGCGATCCGGCGCCGACCTACCGTCGGCTAGTGGGGTTTCCCCCTAACCAGGCCTCTCCCACCAGCGTGGTACCGCCCCAGCCGGGACAAGCTCTAAGCTCCCGACCGGTCTCCCGGAATATGTGGTAGTGTAGTGCATATTAGTGTAAGTGTGCGTGTAAGGGGAGAGGGTAGGACAAGGAAGAGGAAGGTCAGATCGCGCGCGGTCCGTGGCCCGTTAGTAGAGTACTGCTCCGGCATTCGCCTGGTGTTGATCGGAGAAACCACGGCCAACCACCGATCAGTGCAACCCGACCGCTAGAAGGCAGATTCCCCAACTCGTTCCATCCCGTCCTGCGCCGTCTCCAGCCGCCCCGCCCCGCCCTCGAGAGGGGCGTCGCACGCTCTGACCTCTGACCCGCGGGCGCGCGTGCCCCGCCGCCCCAGCGCCGCCGCCGCAACGCGTCCCCCTCGATCCCACCAGTCACCCGGCGCGGTGACGCCGCGCCGCGCGCCGCCCAGGCCAGGCCGGCCCAGGCCAGCCCCGCCCACCGCACAGGGCGTTTCGGAACGCGCGCGCACCCGCAACGACCGACGTCTCGGAAGGGAATCGCCAGGCTGAATCCGTGCTCCACGATAGAGAGCGGACGCGGCTGTTTCCGACCGATTCATTGTTGTTTCCGGGTACGTCAAATATTATGGAGTGACTGATGGATTGTTAGTGATTCCGAGGGCGTCAACTATTAGGGTCATTAGTTCTGTAACTGTAGTGCATGTTTTTTCGCGGGAGGGGGCGGTGTTCTTCCCTCATTGGTTGGCGAGATTCTGCGTCTACCTACCGTCTGCTAGCGGGTTTTTCCCAACCAGGTATCTCCCACTAGCAGGGCACCGCCCCAGTCGGGACAACCTCCAAGCTCCTGACGGATCTTGTACTTAAGTGCATGTTAGTGTGTGTGTGTGTGTGTGTGTAAGGGAAGATGACAGGACAAGGAAGATGAAGGAAAGATCGCGCGCGGTTCGTGGTCCGTTTGTTAAGGAACTGCTTCGGCATTCGCCTGGTGTTGATGGGAGAAAGAACGAAAAACTACCGATCACGGCAGCCAGCTGCTACAATTCTCCTCCAGACAACAACTAAACTCGATCTAGCTGACAAGCCAGAGTTAAAAATTGTGTCACCGTCGAGACTCGAGCCTAGGACCTTCCGGTCAGAGGGACGTCAGAGACATCAGTTGATGTCCTTGGCCATCTTTTCCGTTCAAATACTATGGACATTTGTTTAAAGTGTAGAGTGGTGAAACGTATATCCCGAGATGTGGCGATGTTCCTCCTCCGCTAGAATGTCAGATCCGACGCCAGCCTACACGGCGGCTTGTGGGGATTGCTCCCTCAAGGAATTTCCTCCACCGTCTAGGCCGCGACAAGCTCTAAAATTTGGACTGGCATCCCAGCAAGTGTGGTAGTGTAGTGCACGCGTGTGTGTGTGTGTGTGTGTGTGTGTGTGTGTGTGTGCGCGCGCGCAAGGGAGAGGTGTGTATGTAGACAAAGGGCAAGGATGAGGAAGGAAAGAACGCGAGTTGCCCGGGGCCCGTTTGAGAAGGTACTCACCCCGACTTTCGTTTGAAATTGGTGGAAGAAAACATTAAAAATTATCTAACAGAGAAACCGGCGTCTAGAATTTTCTTCCAGGCACTGGCTTAAATCAACACTAACTGACTATCTACTAACGAAAATCTGCCACCATCGGAGACTTTAACGCCTGAACTTCTCAGTTTTGTGACCGAGTATTTGTAACAGTCACTAGGGCGCAGACACAGCCGCACTACTTTCGACGTGTTCTAGCGAACACGGGCGGCCTTCTCACTCGACAGATCGGTACTATCAACGGTGTCAGATACGGGAACGATATCGCAGCAGCCTCTAAAATTCTTGTCCCGGTCCCTCAAGGAAGAACACGGCCGTTGGCGAATGAATACATAATTCAAATATTCACAATTGTACAGTAAAGATTGCACTACGTTAGACGCGATCTGACAAACTAGGATGTTCTTCCCGGTCGGTAGAACGATATCAAACGAACTATAATGATCCGTCCAAATTACAAGGAATTTCATTGAAACGAATGTGAAATCGAAGTGATCCATGGCGGAGCTCTGATTCATTTCTCCGGAATGAAAACATGACAGTGCAGTCGAAATCAATTAAATACGTTGTTGATAGTTTCTGCGTGACATAACCTTCGTAATGCAATAGGAATGAAAAATTTCTTTTACGAACATATATCATATGAAACATCCCATTCAGATGTTGCTCTTCATACGAAGTTTTAGTTTTTCGATTTCATTACTTGTCGACTAAAACGTATGATATTTAGACACATGTTTGGTGTAGTCGTCGAATACATTGTGATCAATACCATTCGGCAGAATCACTTGGCCACTTGCGCCCAAACATGGATCCATTCTGAACATATCGTAATGGGAAACTCCGACTTGGTATACACCTCCATTGGGGGAAAATAATTAACATCTGACAATTTTCTCGCCTCAGTGATGCTGGTACTTGTACCAGCGCCAAAGAGCGCAGAGCCGAAGTTCGCCGGTTGCAATTCTGTGTAATAACATTTTTGATCAAGTGTTTGTGGTTTGGTTATTTTCTCATACCACCACTTATCACATGTGAACATCATCCCATGATTATCATCTTTCATATCTCACCGACATTCACCTCGCTTTATTGCCCCTACTATCATTAATCTCGCGGAAGGTAATGGCAAACCATTACTATGATCACTTGGCCGGGAAGCGAAGGTCGCAAAAGATAAACCCTTCTCTCTCGCCTGCACTCCCGACCACATACTCATACTACACTCTCTCACTGATTCACACACTCATACGTATCACACACTCCTACACTCAATCTCACACACTCCCATCCACTCCCACTCACAGTTACATAGACTCGCACACATTCATACACACGCTCATACAATCACTCTCTCCCACTTACACAAACTCACACAATGCACTCTCACCCACACCCAAACACGTATGCAAATTAGCTTCTTCATTTGCGGATCAGTAGCGCGGACTCTCAAGTATGTAGTTATCAGTACGCAACGAAAACTGTTTCGATACATTGTATGCTAAAATGAAGGTACTGATTTGTACAGCCAAAAAATATTCTTGGAATTTAGCTGAATTTGTGCCACCTGTATTATTCTTAAGTATTTCGTCCTTATTTTAGATTTCATTATTTTCCGTAATATCTTTTTTTCTCTATTTCCATGTATTTGCAGTACTACGCAGATTCAGGAATTTGTATAACAGTATCATCCTAAAAAATACTCTTTTCGTAACCCTGCCCCTAATTATATCTTGCAGTTTAGTACATATCTCGCGACCAAATAGTATCATACATATATTACTGATGCATTTGACCATTTGACTTCAAACAGCAAACTTAAGGTCATCCGTATAAGGTAAGTAGTTCAATATTTTTTGACTTTACAAAGAGTATAGCCGATGTACATTGCGAGCGCTGTCTTTATAAAGGGATATTGGAGAGAGGAAAACACCTCTAAATATATCCTTATGAATCTTTATAATTCTGGATTGTAAGTGTTGGTTACCGTCATTATATATATATATATATATATATATATATATATATATATATATATATATATATTTACCATTATTATAAATAATTTGCGTTCCTCGGTATGCTTTCAGAAGTGACTAAGCTTTGAGTGAACTTACAAAAGTCTAATTATCATTACTAATACTTTTATTATTGTTAACCTTACTGGACCTCTTGGTTAAATTTTAACTATTGGAATCATACACTGGTATAATCAGCACTCCCCTCCATCGCTGTCATCGAACGCAATTGTTCGTTCACCCTGTACATGCACACACTTTCATCCGTGTGACAGCCCCATTCCGCAGCGCGCATTCGGAAATTGAAATCGGTCCACGAGCCGCGGCAAAGGCCACGCCCCTTTCGCGTGCGACAGCGTTTCTCCAGCGGCGTCATCAGCGCAGCTGGGTAGACCCGCGCGCGCGGCGCGGGGGCGGAGACAACGCGCGTGGGGAAGCACATACCACCCAGACGCTGATTTTATACGCGAATACCAAGTGATCCGGGAAACTTAGCTAAATGGTTTCCTCTTTTTCCCTCCCAAAACACCATCCGAGATGCATTCAGACCTTGTATCCCATGTAGGCAGAAGTGAAGCGGGGGTTAACTGAGAAATGACTGAGAGGGAAACATTACCGCGCATAAATGCAACCGCAGACACCTATGCTCTGCGATGAATCTTATTGTATGAGTTATACTCTCCAAAGTGTTCAAATCAAGGAAATGGGAAAAGAAAACTTCCCCCAAGAGCATTCTTAGGATTTATTTAGATTGCTTTGCAAGCAAAGAGGTCTTCACTGCACTCGTTAATGCGTCCATAGGGCGACCTCTCGGATATTTAAACATCTTGAGGATATTTTTACAAAAATGGTTCGCTGGTACATGTATTCATAATTCAACTAAATATATAGAATATGAGTTAGAACTGACGTGCACATATTGAACCACTCTCCATAGCATTTCACACAATTTATAACTGTTTTTTTACGTCGAATAAATAAAAAAATAATCAAATAAATAAACAAACAAATAGAGCAAAAGATGCGCTGCGTAGATGGGTAGATAGGAGTTGGATAGGCAGCGACAAGTTGCGGCGCGGCGGTCCCCAAGTATAGAGGAGAGTGCAAATGTCATCTCCAAGCAAGATAAGTATCCCTCTACTGCACATAACTGCCGCCACTATTTAACGTACTGCTCACGACCCAAGCCCTCTTGAAGCACTCGCTACGGCGCAAGTGTAGTGCGTATGTCCGTGCAAGGGAGACCCCCTTTTCTCGAAAACGAAAACGTTCCATGCGAAACCGAGTGTAATAAGTTCCACAAATAACGACACGAGTCTACATGATATTTTGTACGAATCATGAAGAGACACCTGTAAAAACGCACTATATATTTGAAAAATAACGAACATGGCTCATATTCGAAGAATTCATTTATATTTTAAGAAGAGACCTGTTTGTTGTTGAAACAGCCAGTCATGATGCAACGCGCTCCTACCAAGGCATCACACTGGAATTGGGTACATGTTTCGGTTGGTCTTCTATGCTCGAGGTGCAACCAGATATTTGTTCGTTGAGTTGCCTTTAATTTTCGTAATTTGTCAACTATAAGCACGAGCTGTGCAACAGAAAATAGTCACATTTGGCAGCACTGCCGCCATAAGAGACCGTATAACAAACTAAATCTCGGACGCGCCATAGAACAATGGGCAACGGTGAGAGGGGGGGCATGGGAGAAAGGCCGTTGGGCGGGACCCACTGGCTCCGCGCGACCGACTGGCTCGATGGCTATTCTCTTCTCAGGGTTTGTGATAAAAATCTCCACCTCGCCAAATGCGACGGTATTACCGGAGGTGAAAAGGCTAAGATAATCTGGGAAAGCGTTCTGATGGAACAATGGCGTACATTCAGGTGTCATAAGCCGAGAATGACAAGCTCATTTGTGCAGGTTGCCTTAAGAGGTTTCATTTGAGATTTTTTTTTGTTTGTGAGGATTTTGGACGAAACGTCAAACAAACGTGTATGAATTGTGAAGTGCAGATGTGTGTGCTAGGAGGGGTTCATTTATTCAAAAGCATTTCAGAAAGTTCAAGTATCCACAGCTGTCATTGGTCTTCTCGTGTCCGGGATAACAGTCGGTGATTGGCAATGGAGACTGCTCCGCCTGCAATAACATTATCAACTAACGCGGTGCTTCAGACCAGATGCTGAAAACAAACGAAATAAATTGTAAAAATACGGATGTGTGCATACGTTTTAAGGACATCTTCAGTCATTAACGTGTGACACTATTAATCTAATTCATAAACTTCATTCATAAATTACTTCTTCACGAGAGTACTCGTGCAAGAACATGTGGACACATCCCCCACGGACGTTCATAAAACATATTTTCATAGAATTCGAAATTACGAACGTCTCTGAATTCGCGTTACTGCACGCCCTACCCTAGCAATGACGTGGAGGGTTACTCAGACGAGCCGTACCCCCAATAATGTAATAGAAGGTCCCATTTTGATCACATTTCCCCAAAGTTTCAGTTTGTGGCTCAGTATGATGTTTCCGAGCACGTCAACTAAGAACTAGATAAATCATATCTTGACTACAAGTGTCATTACCTGTATTGTTCATCACACTTGTGGAACTCGCGGGATGGATTCTTATTAATTTCTCGCAATTTATTCATTTCATGGTATGAAGAAGCATATGGTAGCGGGGATATGTCTACGTACAACGTAGTATCTCTAGGTACATCGGAAGTGGTCACTGCGGCTAAAATATCTATTTTACAGAGTGAAGTTCGTTAAACCGTTTTTCCTTTTTTCTGTTTACAACCCCCTCAAGTATATATACAGTTTCGCAAGCGATGAAAGAATCCAGTGGACTTGGCCGGGAATTCAAACCGCGAACATGGAAACAACAGGCTGGCACTATCGTGTATGCGGACCGACCGCAGCAACCGACAAATTGCGCAAATATTATGAGAGAACATATAATGCTTAAGTAGACCCATAGAAGAATTTCGAACGTGGCCCAAAACTGAACTCTGCAAACATGCTAAATAGCAATCCGCGCGCGTCTTGCGAACAGGCGGGCGCTTTCGCGAGTCATTAGACAAAGGGGCCGATGTCACGTGTGAAAATTTGCGTGAGAGTGAATTATGAACTCGCCCATGCGATGTTTAACTTCCCATTGCCTCATTCTCTTGGATGGGACTCACGAACAATGAGGCGGCACACAATCGAAAACAGATGAGCACTTTCTTTTGCTTTCTCTTTAATGGGTATGGAAATTATTATAATAAAGTGAAGATTCGACATTTTGAGAGTTCGTTAGGTCTAAATATTAATGCAGGTGTTGAGACATTTTTATAGTCTAGAAAGCAGTAGAATTCTACGTAATTCAATTCATTCACTCTTGAATAAAATGCTGTGACTTTCACATAATTTTTCTAAACTGGTAATCTAACATGTGTATAAGCGGGCTATGGTGTTGAGCGGGTCACAGAAGAGAAATATGTCTGAGAGCCTAAACTTGAACCTTCGCGAAGTAATCGGGCAACAAAAGAAAGCATAACTGGGTGGCTACCTAATTATTAAAGATTAATCACCCAAATATTGAAAGAAAATCTTTCAGAGTAACTCACCAACAATTCATTTAACAATATCCATGATTCTAATATTTTACAACAACGTATAGGGTTAAAAGGACGCAAAATATGTACTGGTTTGATTTCGATATTCTCTGGCGTCTTTCCAGGTTTTCGAATATAGAAGCAAGGAAAATATGGTAACGTGAAAAATGCTCTAGTATTTACATTATTTACTCGCGTACGGAGCTCTAATGAGAGAGGATACTAAGAGGCTTGTGAGCTGTACCCGACGTTGCAAGATAATAGAATTAGAAATCGCGAAAAATCGAGATCATGTGCCATAAAAATGTATCGACGAAGTTAGGGTTGTAGTAGGGCTTTCTTCGCTGATACTCAAACAGCTGTTATCCGTACTGATCAGTGGGTAGAGCACTGTTTAGGACAAATTATAGCAAACGAATTGTGACATATTTTCATACTTATAAACAGGTTATCTATCCTGTATGGTTAAAACGAAAATAGCAATCCAAAAAGCAAAATAAAAATATTAAGTGCTTGGTGGCCACCGACCGGTGCCACCACAGGCTAATATGGCTCCATCGGTCTGAAAATGTACACCCCTCATTTGTTTTACATTTTAAAAATAAGAGAGATGGATGGAAGAAAATTCAAAAACAATCACCAATCAATTACATAGGGATACTCATGTTCGAACACTCATCTCGTATCTCTTTGATATCGGACAAACGATATTTAAGGGTTAAAATTGTAGCAGTTTCCTTTTCTACTTTCGGTTACAGTTCACGCGCGGAATCTAAACAGTCGACTGACGTCACAGAGGACGGAGATTACTACAGTGAATGTCGCCTCAAAAACATGGACTCCCTAGCTCTCCGACAAGCAGCATCAGCACAAAAATACATTTATTTTTTACTGATATGTTATTGCGTTCGATACGGAGCTTGAAATACACTCTATCACTTACCTAGATAAAGAGGATCGAGGTATCGTAGGAAATATGAAAACAGTTTCATATTTCATAGATGCAATATGTTCTCTCATGGAGAAAATTATGAGAGAGAATTACGGGAAGGAAATATGAAAGGCAAACCGAATCATGTTCACACCTAGTCAATAAGTGAATCTGAATCAATTAAATTAGGTAAAAAATAAAATCGGGCCGAAAGCCCTCGAGTTTTTGTCGCAGCTTCATTCTTAGAATCTTTATTACGCTCTTGGTGCATAAATATCATATTTCGTTTGAAAGAGCACACCAGAAATCCAATGAAAGAAATAACTAACCCAGGCACAACAAATTCCTCGGCAATTCGAATCCCTAGATGGCATAGGGATACCAAATGTTTTCTGAATAGCGATAGAACGCGTAGATATATCTGATATCTATGCATGATAGCTGAATATCTACGCATGATAGCCGAATATCCACGCAAGATATCTGAATGAATCTGAGAACCTCAAAGAATTGAGAGGTCACCGAGTAACTTGGTCTGCGTAAGCAGAAATCGATAAAAAAAGTATTTCTAATATTTCTGACTGAAAATCAAAGTTAAAAAGTTTCTTAACCTACAACAATTCATACAAAGCAATTTTTATTGGGTGGAGGAGTCACACTCTGCGTTTCCACCCACAATGACAGCTTCTGCAATGACCTAAACATTCTTCAAAGTCTTCATTTCTTTATTTATTTCGTTGAAAAAAGAAACAGACGCCAGCGCAAGTAACCTGTACTTGGAATTTCCCCCCATTTAAATGTCCCTTTCCTTTCCTCCGCAAAGATATATGAAGCCGGATTCCCCAATAATTCACATGCATTTTCAATTCAGCGACCTCTGCTGACCTTGCGCGTGACGATTCGCGCTTTGGTCGACCAGCAACTTCCATTGGTCATATTTGTCGGAAACTGTTCGTGCATGCTTTAAAATTCTCATTATTCGGAGCGCTAACGGAACGCGAATCTCGTGAATCTGCACACCATGTATCGACCTGATCTATTGCAAAGTTCGCACAAAATTTACTACGATTCAAGAGTAATGGCTAATAAAATGTGTTCTGATACATGTCGCAAATTTGTACTTAAGTTTGTCATGTGTCTTTATACTTTCCATTCTGTCTACAAACGTTATTAGGAATTTTTATTCATTACACATTGGACATGTTAGACATTCAATGTAAATTGAATGCACGAGAAATTACGAACTACACTGTTTGTGCGTAAAGACCGACTGAAAGAATCTGAGCAGCTGGAGCAAGATGGTAACATATTATTAGTATATACTATTACTTATGATGTAAAGATACGCTGTCAAAAAAGATTTTTGGTTCAGTACGTCTCCATAACCAATAACAAATTGAAAACAGAGAAAACTGCACTCGCAACCCACACAATTTGGTACTATTGAAACGACATTTGATCGTACAATTCGGTGGCGTTTTTGGCGCGCAATTTGGTAGTGTAGTGAGTTTGGGGTTAGGAAACGAGTGATAAGTGTACATTTGGGGGAGGGGTGCTCATTTGTTTTTGTACGGCGAGGATCAATTTTGTGGCAGTAGATGTGTTTTTAAAAGAACTCTATCTTATCCATGTTAAGGCATCTTCTGAAAAAAGAGTTTCTTAATGAGAGTGTTGTGGGGTGTGGGGAAAGCTTCAAAGAAAGATTAATTTCGTCCCGTCATTTTTGACGGGTTACTCCTAGTACATGTATATTTGTTGCGTTCTGAAACAGCATTTTTTTATATCAATAAAGCGTCATAAAACATTCTCAAATTCATCGCCGCCATTCATTAGCATTTACTTTATGAACTAATGACTAATGTATTTTATCATCCAAAGGCTTTTACCATCAATTATCAATATCAACTGTGTAATACTTTGAACATTTTGATAGTCATTCTCATCATTTTCGAGTACACGAAAGGTCAAAATTCTCTGAGATTAAGAACTTGAAAAAACGAGAAAAAAACTATTCAACCGCAAAACAAACGTGCTTGAAATATCTACAGAAATTGGTATTAAGATTTAATTAATCAACTAAAATGGAAGGTATTGAATATGTTGGGCCTCAAAGAGCAAATGATGGTGTTTTTGTAGGATTGCAACTGGATCGTAGTCCAGAAGAAAGATTTCTATCTCGCATTCATGAAAGTATATCCCTTCAAAGGGTCTCTTTTTTATTTTTTCTGTATTTCTATAACAAACTCTCATCAATACAAATGCTTCGAGAATGCATTAATACAGATCATCCATAAGTTAGTGAATGTAGCACAGCTTCACGCCAACTGGCCTTGAAGAATGACGTTAACCAGAGGTAGGGAATTCCATCCATTTATCCCAGTCTGCTTTCCTTCCCGCACGCTTGCATGCCTTCGGGGATCTCGCTTTACCCAAGCTCCAACGCCCACTCCTCAGGCCGTGACTGTTCGATCGCTTACACACCGTCTCTTATGTACTCTACCCGGGAGCCCATTTTTCACCCGCATTGTTCCAGAAGACTCTTATCCTTCCATTAATTGCAGGTACACCCTTCCACAATCATTACAAATTTTTAACCTATTTCGTAACGCAGGATATACAATTGGTAGTGTATATTTTGGTATGTTTGTTCAGCCATACTATTCGCATATGTTCCTGGAAGTAAATGACCTTTCCACTGCCTTAAAGACTGCAGCCTCTCGACAGTATCGTGGTAATTTAATGATATTCTGATAATAAGATCCACATGATTTCGTTAATAATGAAGTGGAGCAACGTTTTAACCGTGCATTAACTACACGCGAGCGCCCAATCCGCACACAAAATTTTGTTCAAACAAGATATATTCCCATCAATTTGCGTTAGCTGGAGACTATACGAAAGCCCTTTTATGAAGAACAACTTAAACATCTCTCATTTTTTTATGAGATTATTTACTGATGTAACACTATTAAAACAATTATAACAGATTTGTAATTCGTCTTCAAATCAGACCATTTCGTTGCCACTCAATAATTGTTCGTATTTTTATTACCACATCCCATTGTTTGAAAGGTTTTACTCTCCTCTTACAATAATACGAGTATATTCTCTGAATCCTCCTTTCCTGACATTTTAAAGCTAATGAATTTCCAACGGCAGGAGTAAAAACGTGCCTATAACCACTACGCAAATCCTGTCAACCAATGGCCGACAATCCCAAACATACGTTCCAATCTGCTGCTTCCTTTCGTCCCTCAAGGGTCCTCTCCATACCCATTCTCTACCCTTACCCCATTCCTTGGTAAATTCATTCGCTCACTAATCGGAGCAGGGGCATTCACTCATCGTTCCTAACACGTATACTAGTTTTCACGTCGTAAAGGCACAATGGGCTCTTATGGACAATGTTATTCTTATGGAAGAATCTCGTGCACTGTTGCGCAAATATAGTCCTCTAGAGACAATGACGAAGAACACAATGGTAATCATGAAAAATGTGTCATTCACTTACTTTTTAAATAAAATAATGAAAACGCTGGATTTTTACGGAACTGACTTTTTAAATACCTTTTTATTCAAACTATTAAAACATATCCAATGATGGAATTATTTTGGAAAAAATCGATACAATAATTCAGTTACTTCAGCTGGGGGAATGCTTTCTTTCTATCAATATGTCAAAATGCGTTCCTTTAATAAAATTAATTGTCAACGAAAATGTGAATTTTCAATTTGTGCATTGGAATATATCGTAGTTGGGATATTTTCGTTCTTGAAGTCCGATTAAAAACTTCCAGCGACAAAGTTGAGGGTAAAATAATGAAATTATTTTCTATCATCAGTCGAAGGTTTTCGAATGCACTGCTCTGTGAATGCGGTGTGTGTTTTGAAGCGCGCGACGTGAGACGAAGACGACGCGAAGCTCGACGGTCGACGCGACGAAAGGACAAGTCACAGAAGCACAATGTGTGACCCGTAGGGCTGACAGGAAGTGCTTGTTTATGTCATCATCATCCAAATCAATACTCGAATGATCACGAGTAACCCTTTCGAGAATTTCATATTGCTGTGTATTCTGGTCAGTTGGTTTTTGCTGGCGAATGTGAGCGAAGATGGTTGATGGAGAATGGTAAAGAAAAGTAAAATGAAGGGAAATGAAGTAGGACGATTTTGTTTGGTAGTCTCAAATTCCACGCGTTCCTATTTAAAAAATGTTCCTACAACAATCGTGTGTAATGAAAGATTTTAATAATAAACATTTACCAAATTTCAAATATTCTACATTTAATCGCTTATTGATAGAAATGGGATTTGAATTTTAAAAGCGAGAAAAATAGATACAATACTGTGCCGATATTCATTTCTACGAGAAATGCGACTGTTTAGAAATGAGAAAAGGAAAATAATGAATGGAGATGAAAGTAGGATAAATGGTGGTCATAGTGTTTAGTTTATTGCGTAAATTAGTCAATCAATATTTGACGGCACAATCAACAATTTACGATTTTTTTCATTTTATCAGAGAATGCATGTGGAAGTTCCTCGTGTATTACATATTTACTCTATAACAATATTACAGCTGTAATAATAATAATAATAATAATAATAATAATAATAATAATAATAATAATAATAATAATAATAATAAGTGAGTGAATAAACTTTTTTTCAGTAATACATGTATACATGTATGTACGATACATGTATGTACGATGTGTCCTGATCCCAGAAGCTCCTAGAAATAAGGTAGGCTCTAAGAATTAAAGCAATTTAAGTCAAGATAAGACTACAGACGACGCCAAGTAGAGCCTGTGCAAAAAAGACAAAAACATCACATAACCAATTCCTGCAGCAAATATGCACAGAGAGGTGACAAAGAACGCCACAAAAGACTGGTCATCTTGCTACACTGGAATCTGTGCAGAGAGAATTATTTGCATGCACCTGATCAAAGATTAAAGCACAGCCCCCACAAGGTGATCGTAACCCTCAATATAAAAATACGTTGGGCTTTCAAGATCCAGACAGATCATCGGTTGAATCATAACATGATAGATCTTACCGTCGTTGACGAGAATCGTATATGAATAGTGATCGTGGGCATCCCAGATTCCAAAGTGGATCAGAAGGAGATCTAGAAATAACGAAATATCGTTCTCTTATATCAATTTATAAAACGACGATATTTCGTTATTTAAATTAATATGAAACGACGTTATTTAAATTAATATGAAAATGGATTCATCCCCAGAGAAGAAAATGGGGTCGACCACCAAGAAGCTTGGCCCAAGATGTACAAGACGCGATAGCTGCCAGAGGATGTGTGTGTGTGTATATATATATATATATATATATATATATATATATATATATATATATATATATATATACACTTATGTACGTACAGAGCTTGATTTCTGTCGGAATGCGGCGGAACGGCGTTACAATACCTCAGGAATAATTACAATATGCTGCATTTTTTAATTTTTGGAACGATGTTTCCTGACAAAAAAGGGGTTCTAAAGTTAATTTTTATTCTGATTTCAAATCTGATTTTAGGTTTTTGGAACACTTCAGGGTTTCGTACAACACACGTTTGAAATTTAAACTAAAATGGCACTGTTTTTAACAAGGAAAATTACTTGATTTTGTTAAAAAATAAATTCGGTGTTTGGTAACCTAGCATAGAATTAAAATGTATTGCTTTAGAGTTGACAATGGTATTTATTTGCTTGGAAATGCTGATTATTATGAAAACAGTTTAAACATTATGTATACAAAAGACACAGGTATAAATAATTCAATTTCTCTTTTTCATTTAATTCACTTCCAGTTCGTCAGTCCTAATGTGAAACTTCTCTTTCTTGATAGACTTCCTTCACTAGTGCCGTCTTCCTTTAGTAAAAAACAGTAATCCAGCCATCATTATTGTATTCCACCTCCCCTCACATCTCTTTTCCATGTCTTTGAAGTACTTGCGGAAATGTTATCCTTGTTCCTCACTGGCATCGCCAAGGTTAGCTAGAAAAAATAATATGAGAATGTAGAAAATGAAGTTTTACAAACATCTAGGATTATAATTCTGCAACAGTGTTTTAATAATGGTTTTGTAGTGTGGATGTTTGCTGTCGCACAGAAACAACTACAACTTGCTCCCAAAATCCAAACCCTTCTTTCCATTATATTCATTGTACTTTCAAACAACTGGCTTTCATTAAATTTCATATCAGCGAACTCACAAAGATACTTACTTTATGTTTCTAATCTTCTTTAAAATACCTTGGAAATAAACGAAAATTTAGTTACCAAGTACTGGAAACAGTCACTATCTATTGAAAGTGCTTTAGTAAATGTTTCTGTAAACCAAGGTTGGTTCATTGATTACGTTACGTTCATTTATTCAGTTTGGACTGTCATTATTTTACGCCAATCTTTTATCTTCCAATGCTTGTCTTTGACTCGGATCTCCCATTCACATATGAAAAATGGAATTTTTCTGTAGCCGGTTTGTTAAGTAAGTAACATTTCGACTACTTTCAAATCCTCACAATGTGACCAAGAATGTTTTGTCATAGTTCACAAATTTTATCAAAGTTTTGATATTTTCATAAGATTACTTAAGATGTTCTGAATGGTACCAGGTATTGAGGCAAAAAAATTGCCGGTATGTAAAATTACACCGTTGAAGCAGTTTTCTCTTCCAAATTTAGTCTGTTGTTGACTCGTGGTAGTCCGCGTTGCTCAGTGATTGGAAATCCCAGCTATTTGTCCCAATCTGCTCCCAGCTTCCCTCAAGGGGTTTGCTCGGCTCCTCCACCCTCATCACTTGCCCAAACTTGCCCTCACTCAGGTGCAGCGCCAGCCGGCGGCGGCGGCGTTGATTCGTGCGAGCCGCGCGTCGAAACAACAGAACAATGGTCGGTCGCGCGCGCGGTACCGGCCCGGTCGAGTCGGGTCGGGTCGGGCCGGGCCGTGTCGGGCCGGTTTTGGCGCGTCTAGCGCGCCTCTGTCCGCGAGCGCGAGCGAGAGAGCGCGCGCGCGTTCGTGCACGCGATTTGTAGCCCGCAATTACAGGCGGGAAAGAGGAGCGTAAAAAAGATGGAGGGCGGGCGCGATCGTGCGTGCAATATGTATCAATGAATACAGCCAAGGAGTGGGCGAGAGAGCGAGATAGAGTCAAAGAGAGACAGGGAGGGCCGGCTCGCGCACGCCGGTGAAACAATACCTCGTGTAATATAATAGGGGAGGGGAACGATACGACATTTTAAAAACTAGTTGAAAGGAAATTGTGAATTACGATGTAAAGACAGATGGTCCGCGCCAGATAATGAGTGTGGACCGCGTGATGCATTTATATAAAAAACACCCAGCCAGTGATTATGCAGTATATATAATGCGGTTGAAAGGTTGGTACTACGCGAGGGATTCCTTACCAGTCGTGCATCGCTGGTAACGAAGATCGGAGAAGTGATATGTTTTCTACAAAACAGATTTTAAGCATAGATTCCCGTCTGTCATAGATTCCCATCCACGATTCTGGATGGGAAGTACATCAATCTGTCGGAATAGTCACCTCTGAAGAGACATATTGATATACAATCTTGTACATAAAATACGGCGGACGAGAACAGAGACTAGGCGGACACGTACACACACATTGATCAGGCATGCAGCAAGTAAAACAAATCGAATAAAGGACAAGAGTAGAAACTGACATTGGAAGGACACAGAAAGGGTGGTGAAATGACGGACATATGAATGGGAACGACAATCAATGAAAAGACAAGAGATGAAATTGATGAACTAAGTATGCTGTCAAGATTAGAGTACAAAAGATCGCACAACGAAAGATCAGGTTCACCATCTAGAAACTGCTGGCGGGTTGTCGTCAAATCCTGTTATTTCTGTACGGATGTATTGTGGGGGTGAGAATGGCGCGATAATATTGAATGCATTCTTCGCTGAATGGATTTACTTGCAAAGAGCAGCATTGGATTATTTACGATTAGTTATGGCGAGCATTCACAGTGCCAACCTACGCGAGATAGCTGTTCCATGCCCACGCTTGTCTTCTGACCCTTTCCACACCCTGAAACGCCTTCCATTCATTGCCACTTCCCAACGACACCACGTCCCGGCACCTCCTCACCAGTGCTCTCCAAGCACGTGGACGTGCCTCTAAGTGTCGTGTTCATTTCCTATTTACTGATTTACTTATTTATATATTTATTCATTCTTTCATAAATGCCCAGTAACCCAGAAATCACCCAGTAACCGTGCAAATTCAGACTCCAGCCAACATTGGCATTTGTAATCAATAATTATTATTCTGAGAACTACATTGTCGCGAAACCTACTAAATAGTATACTTTACTTCGTGTACCATTGCACCCTATTACCCTCCTGTTCCTCAGTACCTTCCATCGTAGGCGATTTTAGTGAAACCGTTTGCAATTGTTTGCCGAATATAGATTTACTCTCTCCAAGTTCTCTGGTAAATGTTTCAATTTATCAATAATTAACCAAACAAAACATGGCAAGCCAAAGACCGGAAAAATCAATCACCATCCTCATTTCACTCCCCTGCGCCCTCCATCTATCTATACCCGGCGAAATTTAAAAAAGTTTCATTGAAAGGTACTAAATTCCAGGTAAAAGTCAGGAAAAGGCCTCAAAGAATTTTTCAATTAATTACGACTCACTACACGCTATTCTTCTCTTTCATTTTTAATTGTTCATGTGAGTCCCATCTACTGGCAGAAAAAACACCTTCCACCAATTGCAACTACAAAATCTCAATGTTCAATTTTCATAATGATACAAATTTTTCTTGGAACATATTTTCCATTGATCTTCATTTCTTATCCCTTGTCGGCAAACATCCCCCATACAAATATCAAGTATGTAAAAAACATCCCTACAGCACATGCCAATACACGGTCCGTTATCAGGAATATGCACCTCCTGCCAACTATACAACCCGACCAGCTATACAACTAGACCGGTTACCACCAATTCACCCTTCCGACATGTCGCCCTCCCGACAACTTGCCTTCCTGACAACTTGGTTTTCCGACACCTCGCGCTTGCGACTTATCGCCATGACCGCCTCGCGACGACTTACCCAAACGACATCTTCCTCCAACGCTTCCGACAACAATGCCACTTGACACCTGACACCAGTCATCTGCAACGCCCAACTTTCTGACTAGATACACCCTCGACAACCTAGCAAGCGTAGTCCAGCACGCTATCCGAAGAAGCCCTAGTTTGACAATCTTCTCGCAAGACAACCCCCGGTCTCCCGCCAACACCGTCCTGTCGGTCAACCCCGGCGACCCGGCCAGTCCCTTCACGCCGACCGCAGCACTATAAATAACCACAGGCAATCCGCTTGCTTTGTTGTTTTAGTCGTTTACTCAATTTGTGGCGTGGTAAATAATGTGAATCGTTTCTGGGTCTCTTTTTGTCTCGGTTTGGAATTACACCATATGAAAACGACGTCTCCCCGGCCGACCACTAAAGCCGATGACTAATGTAGCGTTGCACGCGCTGGCCAATTATCGATTGAGAAATATTGGGACTGAAAAGTGATTAGTTTGTTAGAGTTCTCACCTGCGGGCGGCGCGGCGGCGGGAGCGCGGCGGGCGAAGGCGCCTGGCCTGTTAGTGGCCGCGCGTGACGTGGAGTGGCGTGGCGCGGAGCGGCGCGGGGCGACTTCGCTCCAATGCGCTCGCCCGTTTTCCGGATGCGCCAGGGGTTGCCAAAAGAAATGCGTTCGTCGCACCGACGTTTACGGCGTACCCGTTGTTTCCTGTCTGTAGATGTAGAGGGCGCTCCCGAGTTTGAGAATACCCTTCTTACGTACTTCAATGAGCCACGTCTCCCTTGGATTTTCGATGTATTCTCTCGGTGCTTGATCTGCGCCCTATTGGCTTGATTAGCAATCTATTTGAAAGGGACGTTTCGCGCCGAACCACTTCACTCCGGGGTCTTGTTTATGGGTATATACTTTATAATGAACTTCTTTCCGGTTCAAAATACCTTAAAACGTAGAATTTACTTGAGTTTGCCTCACTGCCCCAAAACTTCATAAAACGAAAACTCTCTAAGATGATAGAAAGTATTCGATTCCTTGAGTGTCGTCTCACGAGATTCATATTATTTACTCTTAGTTTTTCTTGGTTTACATTTTCAGTGAACACTTGACAGATGAATTTATTGATTCATTTTATTCATTACTTGAGTTCAAATAGTGGCAAAGAAATTCAACGTTATGTATCTCAATTCGAAAAAAAATAATAAATGACTGGAAAATATCTTTGTTAAATACTTGTATCTTTGGTAAATATTTTTGTAGTTTGACTAATTTTTCTAAGAATATTTTAGTGCTTGTTAGGGATTGGTGGAAATTCGACCAGGGCAATAAGAAATTAATCTTATTATTATATTATTTAATAGGTAAATAAAACTTAAGTTTATATTGAATGTTTACAAGAACTTTTTTATATTATTAAGTCCTGACGAGGGGAGAGGTCGAGAAAGCACAAGGGGATGCATTCGCAACCCATGTATGAAGTACGAAGTGGGTCAATGAAGTGAATAATAACTAGTACTACAGTTGCGATAAAATTTCAATGTGTTACTAATTGAAATAATATATTCAATAAATATCGAGGTCAACGTTATGATAACACCGTTGATTTACGATGTTTTCAGAACGAAGGCGCCTGGCAAAAAGTTTTGGTCTGGTTTGTTAGCATTCGCTACGTCACATTTTTACTTTACTTTTATACATATGCAGTAAAACAGTATGAATTTCAAAGTACAATTGAAAATCATTTATGGAGATACACATAAAACAGGTTATTA
The DNA here is from genome assembly GCA_011170035.1 of Teleogryllus occipitalis. Lineage (NCBI taxonomy): Eukaryota > Metazoa > Arthropoda > Insecta > Orthoptera > Gryllidae > Teleogryllus > Teleogryllus occipitalis. Next base: position 22,966 of record BLKR01010451.1, on the reverse strand, counting down.
TATTTAATTGTTACAAATTACAATTATTGTCTAGAAGTATTAATTTACTTTTACTTATTTTTAATTAATTATTTCAACTTATTTTCTTCTATTTATTTATTTTCTTCCACTTCCTTTCCACAAGAACTTATTTGTGCAAGAAACAACTTGAAAGTCTAGAAAATTTGTGAACTCAAAAGAGATATAAACAGAAATTTATTCATATGTAAACTTAGGCAAGGAAAATATTACAATTAAATGAGTAACGAAAGTAAACGTTTAAAACTTACAGACATGTCCTAATATTTTCGAAAGCAACTGATAGTCCTTTCTGACCACACCTGTGAACACTTTCTAAAAAAAACATGGCATCATATTAGCCAATGGGGCGACGAAACCGGCCAAGGACGAATCTTACCGACCCCTGAAACATGATCAAATCGTAATAGATAACGTGGCCGGCATTTCTTTATTCCCTTCCAAATTGAAAACATTCAAAGACTTCGTGAGCCGCTGTAGAGAGTTATGCCCTTTCATGCCATTCCCTCTCCAGGCCACAGTCGCCCGCGCAGTCCCACCTTCCATAAACCAAATAATCTTCCAAATACCCCTCACTCCAAATACCCCTCTTTATGCTGTTACAGTCTCTTTGCGAGCTCCGTCGTCGTGCCGTGCCTTTACTGTCACCCTCGTCGATGTCCACACCCAGTGTCCCCGATGTCCCTTTTGCTCACTGCCTCGCAATTCCGTTTTCCTATTCACTTTCCTCTATTTTCGCTTTCAGGCCATCCTCCTTGCATTTTTCCTTTGACCCACCACCCCGCTTGAATACATATGCTTCCTCGTCCTCGCTCTCCGACCCGCGGTCTCCACTACTACATCACCCCCTGCATCCGTCCCCCGTCCTCGCCTCCACGTCCACCCTGCCCATCTTCCCCTCCCGGACATCGCCCCCCCCCTCGTCGCACACAGGTCTCCGTTCTCCCGTCATCCTCCACCTTCGTTTTCTGTACTCCCATTTCGTTGTGCCACACTACTTCTTGTTTTCGTAGTTTCCACAGTTCCGAATATTAACATCCTCACTTTCCACCACGCCATCCCTCTGCCCCCCCCTCGTTCACGCAGCGGGATCCGCGACTGCGCACGCGCCGCCCCCGCCGCCGCTGCCACCTCTGCCGCCCCCGCCGCGCCATCTCATTAACCCTTAACACACCTGGTGAATTATGGAGGGGTTCCCAAGGGAAGAGTTACGATGGTGAGCATTAAGCGTGGTAATGTAACACGATCTCCCTTTTTAACAAACCGTGCTTCTTGTGGATTGAAGATAGGTAAAGGAAAGATCGATAAACCATACTGCTGCCAAGTCGTGGGACACACAGAGTGAACGAGTATAAGAAAACATAATTTTTTTAAATAATTGATCTGCGAGTGAGGATTGGAGGAGCAGTTATTGGGCTAGCTGGGGTAAAAACGTATTGGGCGAGATGTGATTGGGATGTCTAAACTTACAAAATTTCCTAAAAAATTGAATAAAAATGTTGGTAAAATCATAAATTTTAATAAACTTTACTACTTATGTTTGTGTACTTTTTTTGTAATTATATGAATACTCATCAAATTAGAAACTTCCGGCAGGTAAAAACAATAAAATAAAATAAAATATCTGAAGTCTTTCCCAGTCGAACATGGTGATTCTTTGCTTAGGAAGTTCGTGAACTTTTGAGCAAAAGTAATTTATGAATATGTTTAGAGATGTAAGTGGTCAAGAATGAATTTGTCGAGTTGTGATGCATATGAACTGTGCTGTAACGAGGTGTGTTCGAAGATAACCAAGTTTCAAACCCTATAAAGAGCTTTATAAAACACCGATGAAGACATGACCCAATACAAAAGCTATAACAATTCAAGAAAAAAGATTTTTAATAAATCACGTCTGGCACCAGTATCGTATAAAGTGTGCAACCACGAAAGACTGGAAAATGTTATATCGGAGCTAATTTTCTTCGAAAATATTAATAATATTACAAATTCAAGCAAGTCAATTGCTCTTTGTTGCAGATTCACGGCAGCACATTGGTGACTACCTGCAATGCGGAGGATCAATGAAAGTAAGCGCAAGATACATTCTTTTTAAAACGTTTTTTCAATGCGAGAGTCAGTAATGTAACTTTAAATCACCCACTTCCTCCCCTTGTTCTAGAAGCACGTTCCTATCAAATAAATAATAATAATAATAATAATAATAATAATAATAATAATAATAATAATAATAATAATAATAATAATAATAAGAGCACAGATAGCTGATACTTGAATTTTTGAGCAATTAGGAAACGATAAACAATACTATAGATTATTATATTGCACATGGCCCTTTCATACCATATTACCGCCACATGTGGAAATGTTCACGCCTTCCACGCAATGGGAACACAATTTTAACGCAGAGTGGTTTCTTTTATTTTCATGTCAAACATTGAAATTTTTATTAACAACTTTAGAAGACAATTTAGTAAACGTGCACTTTCAGAACTTATTCAAAAAATCGTGCTATGTAAATAAACAAAGTATCTTGTCCAATAATTGGTACGCTCGGACAAATTTTACTATTATTATTTTTTGTACTGGAAACTACTAGGCTACAATACAAAACTGCATTTTACACTTACAGGCTGACTTCCTAAATATACTGTTTACATATCCCTCCAGTTTGTTTTATAATTTTACTTTCAATTGTTATTTGGGTAAATGGACGGGCATTGGCAGTTGGAATTGGTTAGATAAATTAGAGTTCGCCACGGCCGCAGAACCTGTACCCTCTCCCATTGATATGTTTTCTTTTCGCAACTCATTTTTCACTTATAACTCTTCCAGGCTTACAACCGTACTAGTAGGTATTATGGAAAAATTCCTGGTAACAATTTCTTTCCCATCAAACAATCACACGAGTACAGTGCGTATTACATTGCATACGCAATTGCAAATAAGCGTATTACGTAGTCAAAGGTGGACGAAAATTCAAGTTTGATGAAAAAAATAATAATAATTTTGAAGTTTTATTTTCGATTCAAGTATAATAATAATAATAATAATAATAATAATAATAATAATAATAATAATAATAATAATAATAATAATAATAATCAGAAGAAGAAAGTAGGAGAATCGTTATATTCACGCTTTAAGGGGTTGCATCCTCCGCATGTAGGAACGCATGCAATCCCACTGCCCCCCCCCTATTGCGCCGGCGCTGCGTACAAGTGTCGAAAGCCGGCCCGGCGCGACGCAACCAAATAAACCGCCGGGAACAGTCATTAAAACACCGTCCGGCCGTCGCGCCGCTCGTCGCCCGTCCGCCCGCACCTTTATTCCCTCGTCCGCCCATTCGTCTCCAAAACGATACGGCCCGCTCGTCCATCTCCCCCTCCCCTCCTCCACCCGCGTCGCGTCGCCGGTGTCCCCGTCGGCCGGACACCTCTGCTCTCCCGCGCCGTCTTCGAGGAGGTCTTCATATACCTCGGCGGGCGGGCGAGAGGGCATCCAGCTTCCCGGAATCCCTGTTGAAAGAGTCCTCTTGGGTGGGCGGTAAGAGTCACTAAGAGAGTATTTACAAATGGCTGTAGTAGTTTCATAACATTTACATGGCCCCGGCTGACGAAAAATTGATGTTTACGCCCGGGCACCTGGCGGCGGCGGCGGAGGGAGAGGAGGAGGTGACACACGCGAGATACCGCGGGCGAGGCGTTCGGACACGCGCGTCCGAAGGAGACGGCGCCCGCCACGCACAGTGCGTTGGTATTGCCTCGAGAAAACGTGGAGTAACAAACATTTTTATTAATGTTGTCCGAGAAACGTGCAATATGTAGCGTTTGCAAATTCTTTAAAAAATTTGCCACACCCTGCGTGTTATAGACTTGTCGTTTCGGGGCGACTTTCTCCAAATGTATAAATTTTCCGTGATCACTCATTTTACATAGTGACCAATTGCACGTAGGTAGATCAATATCTCATTTCACTCTTTATGTTCATCGGCAGAAACATTATTTAAAACACGTTGCTAAATCGGACCTCATTTAGACTTTCTAACTACCTGATCCACTTGTATTATCATTGACTTAGTCCCCCACTGCTCTTTTCAGCAAGTTCACGTAGGATAATTTAAAAGGGGTTGGTGACGACTTATCACCATTTGAAAGCGATGAAAGCGCCATCCTTCAGATAAATTGTTCGTTCTTGTTGATTTCTGTCGTACAGCACCGTGCTAGTTCTACATCTCTGGAAGGGAATCGAACACGAAAAGCTATCCTCGGCCATCTCTTGCCTGCTTCTAATATAATAATATTGGTTAGTTGGTTCATTAGGGATTACGGGCGCGTCAACAGCTTGGGTCATTAGTCCCGTTAGTGTAGTGCATATTTTTTTCCTCGAGAGATGGCGGTGATCTTCCCCCGCTGGATGGCGAGATCCGGCACCGACCTACCGTCGGCTAGCTGGGGTTCCTCCTAACCAAGACTCTCCCACCAACGGGGCACCGCCCCAGCCGGGACAAGCTCTAAGCTCCCGACCGGTCTCCCGGAATATGTGGTAGCGTAATGCATGTTAGTGTAAGTGAGTGTGTAAGGGGAGAGGGCAAGGAAGGGGTAGGAAAGATCGCACGTGGTCCGTGGCCCGTTTGTTAGGGTACTGCTCCGGCATTCGCCTGTTGTTGATCGGAGAAACCACGGAAAACTACCGATCAGAGCAGCCGGCCGCTAGAATTCTCTTCCAGACAGCGACTGAATTCGACATAGCTGAAAAGCCCGTGTCGAAAATCCTGCCGCCGTCAGGACTCGAAACCTGGACCTCCCGATCAGAGACGCTGGAATGGCATCAGTTGATGCACTGAGCTACCGCTACAGCTAATAATATAATTATGTCTGTAAATATAAATATAATAATTATGGCTATAAATATGCCTGTAAACAGTAATGTACTTCAGTTTTTGTGTTAATGTCCCCATCTCGATAAGGTTTTTCGTCCAATTTCTCCGATTCATTGAGCAAATGCTGAGTTTGCACCCCTTGGTTAGCTTCAAGACATAAATGTAGTTTCACTGCAGGCACGTTTCGATGAGCTCCCTTTGTGCTAGTTGTGGTCGAAGTAGAGCCGTAGGCTATTTTGTAAGTAATAAATAAAAACAAATTTGTAGTTCACTTACTGACGCAGATAAATATTATCGTGGTTTTACTATGGAATGAAAATTACTATTTTTCAAATGTTTCTAATCACGATGTGGGTGTTGGTACTATTATTCTTCATTGAACTACGTATAGTAAGAGTGAAGTAGGGATGCTGGAGGTAAAGAAAACGGGCTCAGATTATACTTCTCCCACATACGTCATATAGCCTTTACTATTCCTTAATGATACATTACATTACATTCAAAATAATTGGCTACCGGCATACATTATTCAGTACTATTTTTACAAGGATGATGTATCTTCCGTTGGTAGAAATATCTTCCATTGGCCTAAAAGCAAGAAAAAACATCATTTGTAAAGCTATTTTGATGTTCTGATCCTCAGGACTGTTTGCAGGGGCGTGAAGATCGAAATACCGTAGCAACATCGCCTTACACAAATAGCACGTTCCAATTCGTTTACGAAGATTTCTATTAGCAGCATTAAAAAAGGGACAACTCCAAATTCTTTCTTAATTGATTTTGGCATTAAAATGTCTTGCTACTTCGAAAACAGCACCGGACCTTTTGTGTATGCAAATGTCTACTTAGTCTTCAAAAGTGCAAATACCTACAAGAAGGCCAGTTGTTGAATCTTCCTTCGTCAATTATGCTGAGTAAAAGAGGCAAGCATTGTAAATAGATGGAGAAACATTTGACTGCTCATAAAAGTTACCAAAAATGGCTCCTCGCCAGTCTTCTGATGCTGAAATGTGTATTTCTTTCGCAAAAAAATATTATAGTCTCTGTCTTCCAAAGAATCGTATAGAAAGAAGGTGTCGTCTGTTGGTGTACCCTTGTAATGCTCAGGAACCTTTACAATTTCTTCAAACCTTTGAAGGTATCTCAAGCGACCACGTGCAATGGCTTCCATTGTTGTTGTTTTTTTCAGTCAGAACCGTCATAATATCTGAGGGACTTTTTATAATTCATTTCTTAGATTTTTCGCTGGGGGAATTGCTGAATATTTACAGGCAACCCTCTTAATTCCTACCAGGGTCTTCAAAGATTTAACTTCTTCGAAATTTGAACATATTTTCATTGATTCATTAGCCGTGCTTGGAAGGTTACTTTTTGTTAGTTCACCTATTTGTCGTTAGCGCTGTCGTCGGAGTAATAGCTCCCTCTAACGCCAAGTCTTCCCGATAAACGGCCCGCGGGTATGATACAACCCACGGTGAACTTTAAAATGACTCACTATGAAACGTCAGAAAGGAGGTCGAATCAAATTGAAAAATTTAAAAGAAAACCATTACAATTAGGTTTCAAAGAAAACAATTCAAATTAGCCATCATTGGATATTTAGTACTTAATGTTTGCGTAAAACACAGTAATTTGGAACAAGCGTTCAAAAACCAATCGGTTCGACCAGTTATCTCAGAAATAGCAATCAAAATTCTGATATGAATTGGATCAATATTGATTTGCGAGAGTGCAATAACTACCATCACAAACTAATACTATATAATCAGAGTAAGGGTTGAAAATTTCAAAACTTTTTTCGAAACGAATTTCTCGCCCCAGTTACGAACTACAGAATGCGAGCTAATGAAGAGCAGTACTGACCAATTTTTTTCTCCAGTAAATCACAATATTAAAAGTTAGTAGTGATGTATGGAAATCTAGTTGTTTTTATTTGCAGATTTTAACATAATATATTTTGAACCCTAAAGAATTATTCTTATTAACATATTGATTACTGTGATAAATAACGTGATTGGTTATTTAACGTAATCGTGATTTTCGTTTTCTACAGCGCCTTTATAATACTAGTAGTAGACCAATACAAAAATTTAATTAAGAAGGTCTGGTCTTATACCAAAGGGTTGAATTCATAGAGGACATTTTTTTAAAAATTCGTTGCGTCTTTTTCGCAACACATCACTTAGCCCATCGTGGGCATGAGTGTGTATCTGGAGTAATGCTCCCTTAAATTTCTTGTATTTTGTCTCGCCACATCGCAATCTGTCAGTTCTTTTTATCCCTTCGACCAGGAACTCGGCGCCGTTAGTAACCGGGGTTCCAACACGTCCAGGTATTCGTGGTGTCTCAAGTAGCTTAACTTCCGTGACTTCACGGAACGTAGTTAAGTAATTCGGCTAACGACGCCAGCTTAAAATGAATAAATGAACGATTATTCACCAACAGCACTTATTCTCAAAGGTTGGGGCAGTGCGTTACCCCTAATTCGTATAAGACAGGTCACACTGTCTCGCAAGTGTTCCTCAGGGCACCTCCTCATAAGCACTTGACGTAACGTAACACGTTATAAGAATGTGTTCACTGCAAGTTCCGTAAAGTTGGAAAATGATTTCTCAGATCATATTGAGTTCCATGAACAACTTATCATTCGTACTAAGAAAAAGCACACCAGAATCGGATAATCCATTGCAAATATACAATTACGAACAATCTTGAAAGTCCACAAACCTTCCTGGATGCTTTCTTTACCAAAATATTGAGTGTACACACTCCATGGCCACTCAACCAAGAAACAGCTGGCGCAAATCTCTCGGAGTTTCCGATCACTTAAGGAATCACTCATTCCGCGTACATGATGGAACACGTGTTGTATGAAATAGGGACGTCTGTAAGCGACGACTTATTTTAAGCCAACTATTTTCTGCTGAAAAATTTCCTTATTCCGGTGACCATTATGAATTCGGCTCTTCATCTGTTTCGGCCGTAAGATTGAGACGGTGTCCTGTGCGCAGTTCCATTGCTCAACGCCTTGGGCGCGGCCATCATACTTGAGACTCGAAACAGCTGGCGCAAATGTCTCGGAGTTTCCGATCACTTAAGGAATCACTAATTCCGCGTACATGATGGAACACGTGTTGTATGAAATAGGGACGTCTGTAATCGACGACTTATTTTAAGCCAACTATTTTCTGCTGAAAAATTTTCTCATTCCGGTGACCATTATGAATTCGGCTCTTCATCTATTTCGGCCGTAGGGTTGAGACGGTGTCCTGTGCGCAGTTCCATTGCTCAACGCCTTGGGCGCGGCCATCATACTTAAGACTCGAAACAGCTGGCGAAAATGTCTCGTGAGCGAGTTTCCGATCACTTAAAGAATCACTAATTCCGCTTACACGATGGAACACCTGCTGTATGAAATAGGGACGCCTGTAATCGACGACTTATTTTAAGCCAACTATTTTCTGGTGAAAAATTTTCTCATTCCGGTGTCCATTATGAATTCGGCTCTTCATCTGTTTCGGCCGTAGGGATTGGGACGGTGTCCTGTGCGCAGTTCCATTGCTCACCGCCTTGGGCGCGGCCATCATACTTGAGACTCGAAACAGCTGGCGCAAATGTCTCGTGAGCGAGTTTCCGATCACTTAAGGAATCACTCATTCCGCTTACACGATGGAATACCTGCTGTATGAAATAGGGACGTCTGTAATCGACGACTTATTTTAAGCCAACTAATTTCTGCTGAAAAATTTTCTCATTCCGGTGTCCATTATGAATTCGGCTCTTCATCTGTTTCGGCCGTAGGGTTGAGACGGTGTCCTGTGCGCAGTTCCATTGCTCAACGCCTTGGGCGCGGCCATCATACTTGAGACTCGAAACAGCTGGCGCAAATGTCTCGTGAGCGAGTTTTCGATTACTCAAGGAATCACTCATTCCACGTACATGATGGAATACCTGCTGTATGAAATAGGGACGTCTGTAATCGACGACTTATTTTAAGCCAACTAATTTCTGCTGAAAAATTTTCTCATTCCGGTGTCCATTATGAATTCGGCTCTTCATCTGTTTCGGCCGTAGGGTTGAGACGGTGTCCTGCGCAGTTCCATTGCTCAACGCCTTGGGCGCGGCCATCATACTTGAGACTCGAAACAGCTGGCGCAAATGTCTCGTGAGCGAGTTTTCGATTACTCAAGGAATCACTCATTCCACGTACATGATGGAACACCTGCTGTATGAAATAGGGACGTCTGTAATCGACGACTTATTTTAAGCCAACTAATTTCTGCTGAAAAATTTTCTCATTCCGGTGTCCATTATGAATTCGGCTCTTCATCTGTTTCGGCCGTAGGGTTGAGACGGTGTCCTGTGCGCAGTTCCATTGCTCAACGCCTTGGGCGCGGCCATCATACTTGAGACTCGAAACAGCTGGCGCAAATGTCTCGTGAGCGAGTTTCCGATCACTCAAGGAATCACTCATTCCACGTACATGATGGAACACCTGCTGTATGAAATAGGGACGTCTGTAAGCGACGACGTATTTTAAGCCAACTATTTTCTGGTGAAAAATTTTCTCATTCCGGTGTCCATTATGAATTCGGCTCTTCATCTGTTTCGGCCGTAGGGTTGAGACGGTGTCCTGTGCGCAGTTCCATTGCTCAACGCCTTGGGCGCGGCCATCATACTTGAGACTCGAAACAGCTGGCGCAAATGTCTCGTGAGCGAGTTTTAGATCACTCAAGGAATCACTCATTCCACGTACATGATGGAACACCTGCTGTATGAAATAGGGACGTCTGTAAGCGACGACGTATTTTAAGCCAACTATTTTCTGGTGAAAAATTTTCTCATTCCGGTGTCCATTATGAATTCGGCTCTTCATCTGTTTCGGCCGTAGGGATTGGGACGGTGTCCTGTGCGCAGTTCCATTGCTCAACGCCTTGGGCGCGGCCATCATACTTGAGACTCGAAACAGCTGGCGCAAATGTCTCGTGAGCGAGTTTCCGATCACTCAAGGAATCACTCATTCCACGTACATGATGGAACACCTGCTGTATGAAATAGGGACGTCTGTAATCGACGACATATTTTAAGCCAACTAATTTCTGCTAAAAAATTTTCTCATTCCGGTGTCCATTATGAATTCGGCTCTTCATCTGTTTCGGCCGTAGGGATTGGGACGGTGTCCTGTGCGCAGTTCCATTGCTCACCGCCTTGGGCGCGGCCATCATACTTGAGACTCGAAACAGCTGGCGCAAATGTCTCGTGAGCGAGTTTTCGATTACTCAAGGAATCACTCATTCCACGTACATGATGGAACACCTGCTGTATGAAATAGGGACGTCTGTAATCGACGACTTATTTTAAGCCAACTAATTTCTGCTGAAAAATTTTCTCATTCCGGTGTCCATTATGAATTCGGCTCTTCATCTGTTTCGGCCGTAGGGATTGAGACGGTGTCCTGTGCGCAGTTCCATTGCTCAACGCCTTGGGCGCGGCCATCATACTTGAGACTCGAAACAGCTGGCGCAAATGTCTCGTGAGCGGTTTCGATCGCAAAGGAATCACTCATTCCGCGTACATGATGGAACACCTGCTGTATGAAATAGGGACGTCTGTAATCGACGACTTATTTTAAGCCAACTATTTTCTGCTGAAAAATTTTCTCATTCCGGTGTCCATTATGAATTCGGCTCTTCATCTGTATTTCGGCCGTAGGGTTGAGACGGTGTCCTGTGCGCAGTTCCATTGCTCAACGCCTTGGGCGCGGCCATCATACTTGAGACTCGAAACAGCTGGCGCAAATGTCTCGTGAGCGAGTTTCCGATCACTCAAGGAATCACTCATTCCGCTTACGATGGAACACCTGCTGTATGAAATAGGGACGTCTGTAATCGACGACTTATTTTAAGCCAACTATTTTCTGGTGAAAAATTTTCTCATTCCGGTGTCCATTATGAATTCGGCTCTTCATCTGTTTCGGCCGTAGGGTTGAGACGGTGTCCTGTGCGCAGTTCCATTGCTCAACGCCTTGGGCGCGGCCATCATACTTGAGACTCGAAACAGCTGGCGCAAATGTCTCGTGAGCGAGTTTCCGATCACTTAAGGAATCACTCATTCCGCTTACACGATGGAATACCTGCTGTATGAAATAGGGACGTCTGTAAGCGACGACGTATTTTAAGCCAACTATTTTCTGGTGAAAAATTTTCTCATTCCGGTGTCCATTATGAATTCGGCTCTTCATCTGTTTCGGCCGTAGGGATTGGGACGGTGTCCTGTGCGCAGTTCCATTGCTCAACGCCTTGGGCGCGGCCATCATACTTGAGACTCGAAACAGCTGGCGCAAATGTCTCGTGAGCGAGTTTCCGATCACTTAAGGAATCACTCATTCCGCTTACACGATGGAATACCTGCTGTATGAAATAGGGACGTCTGTAATCGACGACTTATTTTAAGCCAACTAATTTCTGCTGAAAAATTTTCTCATTCCGGTGTCCATTATGAATTCGGCTCTTCATCTGTTTCGGCCGTAGGGTTGAGACGGTGTCCTGTGCGCAGTTCCATTGCTCAACGCCTTGGGCGCGGCCATCATACTTGAGACTCGAAACAGCTGGCGCAAATGTCTCGGAGTTTCCGATCACTTAAGGAATCACTAATTCCGCGTACATGATGGAACACGTGTTGTATGAAATAGGGACGTCTGTAATCGACGACTTATTTTAAGCCAACTATTTTCTGCTGAAAAATTTTCTCATTCCGGTGACCATTATGAATTCGGCTCTTCATCTATTTCGGCCGTAGGGTTGAGACGGTGTCCTGTGCGCAGTTCCATTGCTCAACGCCTTGGGCGCGGCCATCATACTTAAGACTCGAAACAGCTGGCGAAAATGTCTCGTGAGCGAGTTTCCGATCACTTAAAGAATCACTAATTCCGCTTACACGATGGAACACCTGCTGTATGAAATAGGGACGCCTGTAATCGACGACTTATTTTAAGCCAACTATTTTCTGGTGAAAAATTTTCTCATTCCGGTGTCCATTATGAATTCGGCTCTTCATCTGTTTCGGCCGTAGGGATTGGGACGGTGTCCTGTGCGCAGTTCCATTGCTCACCGCCTTGGGCGCGGCCATCATACTTGAGACTCGAAACAGCTGGCGCAAATGTCTCGTGAGCGAGTTTCCGATCACTTAAGGAATCACTCATTCCGCTTACACGATGGAATACCTGCTGTATGAAATAGGGACGTCTGTAAGCGACGACGTATTTTAAGCCAACTATTTTCTGGTGAAAAATTTTCTCATTCCGGTGTCCATTATGAATTCGGCTCTTCATCTGTTTCGGCCGTAGGGATTGGGACGGTGTCCTGTGCGCAGTTCCGTTGCTCAACGCCTTGGGCGCGGCCATCATACTTGAGACTCGAGTGTGCGCCCTGATAAGCCGCGACCCCTCTTGCGCCTAATCCGGCCGGAGGTCGCCTCTAATGAAGAGGTGAAGGCGAAGCGGGGAGAGGTGTCGCCTGCTGCCGACGTTAAGTAATACGAAGGCGGCCGCGAGAGACAACTCCGCTTTGGGAGCCTATTCTTCTTGGCATGTAGGGTAACATCTTAGTTGTAAATTATGCTAATGACGTGTTTTTTGCCCAAAAAACCTTCATTCACCGACATATTTTTATTTACAATCATTTGGAAATGACGACGCAAGTTCATAATTGTGAATGAGCACACGAAAGACCAAACATTTAATAAGTAAGATGATAAATTTAACACCAATAAGCTAATCGGAAATAATAAGTATTCTGAAGCACGCCCCCTTAAGGTATTGACACTCCTATGCCTTGTTAAATAAAAGTGGAGGTCAAATGCATACTACGACAATTTTTGTCTGAGCAAATAACCTTGCTCTACAAAATTAAACTTTTTCACACGCTAACTTCATTGACTGATATTTATAGTAAATTTTACGTTGAATTCAATAACGAAAGCCACTTATCTCTACCAAGTAGGTCTTTAGGTGACAGTTAATTATTTTTTGTACACTAATTAGCTTTTATACTAAAGGAATTTAAAATGTTCAACGTACCTAAAAAGGTGCTGATTATGTTCTTTAGTATTTTGTGCCTGAAACATCCCTTTTGGCACACCAGCAGCAATTTGCCAGCATGTTTGAGTTCAAGTGCCCTGGATACCTTTTTCTTCCTAGGTTGAAGTATCCTGATGGAAGTGCTCGTGTTCGACACCTACTGCCCCAAGTTTTCAGGAAAGAACTTCAAGTGACACCAAAGGAAGTGAATTATAATAATGTTTCAGTCTAACTGTTCATATGACTTCAGTAACTACTTTAATAGTTTCCAAACGTTGTGAAATTTCTTGTTGCCTAAAAATCTATTTACATTTTTTAAGGAAATCTGTGCTCATTTCTTTTAATCTTCCTTCAAAATTTGCATCTTTCACTAGATATCTTATTTGTGTTCCTCCGAAAATTCCATCTTTAATTTTTCGCACCATTAGTTTTCGGAAAATTTTTCAAATTCAAAAGGCTCATTCCATTCAAAAGGCTTTCAAAAATGCTGTATATATCGTCCATTGTTTTGAAGAGATGTGAGCGGCATGGGAAGCATTCATAACACTTCTTATATCTAGTATGAAACATGTAGGTGAAGGCCACGTCTTCTTTTGAAATGTCTTTTACAATCTGTACAGTCCCACAGTACAGTCCTACAGTTACACAAAAAATCAAAAGCTTTGTGTATTCAGTTTAAACGCTATGCGATCACTTTCAGATCTCCACATATGTTCCAGGGAAAAAAATTAGACTGACTTCTAGAAATATCTTCATATTTCCATAGGTAATATTAAGCGCAAGTGTAACTAATGGAAACTTACACCCAATGTAAAGGGGGATAATTCTTAAGCTAACTTTTGATGAATCAATCAACAAACGATATTATGACCTTGTACTAGAGTATCTAGCACTGATGAAACATTATTAGAGTACACAACATCACTTTCTTGGAAAGATAACTCTTAATGCCCATCCTAGTTTCGCGATCAAGAATGTTTCTTCCTTTTAGTCGTGACACCAAACGTTGTGGCAGTATTTTGGATAAATTTAAATTAAGCACTGAATAATGTATATTTACTTCTGTTAATAAATAAGGCTCCCGAGAAAGCATACAAATTTCATGGTATTGATCATAATGATCTACATTATGATGCTCTTCAGAACTTAAGTTTTCAATTTCACAGTCTCGTACCGAGTAAAGCGGTGTTTGGGAACCTTGGCTGTGGGGAATAGGTCGAATCGCTGAAGGCGTAGCTCTGTGATGAAGAAATAAGACAAGAGGATCTCATAAAAAAGACTGTACATTTATTAATACATCTTGTAAAAAGATATCATGGGCTGAAGTACAGAGCATTTGATAGACTTCCATTCGCCGGGTGCTTATATTGGGTGTAATTGCCTCCGCTGGTCAATGACCGCCGACTTCTGCTGCCGTTACAAGAATGCCCAAAGAGCAACTCCTCCGATCCTTCGACCACCATCCATGGCCAGTCACATGATGCCTTCATCTGCTGCACCATAACCCACCGACATAAGTGAAAGAGCGTGGAAGAGAAAAAAGACTTTTCTTCCGAGTCCTTCAGAGGAAGTAAAAAAGATTGGCTTTTGTCTCCAAAAACTGACCGTCCCTCACCCCTGCTATTTGCACTTGTTACAATTGTTTTTGGTAGACATGAGGCCATGCTGATCGGTTTCCGGTCGTCAGGCGAGACCTTTTATCATTGAAAAGAGCTATTGTCTGCGACGTACAAAGGTACAAAGTATTATACAAACTTCAAAGTGTGCTTGACTTTCATGAGATTCTCGTTGTATTAGTTATACAAAAATAACTCTTTCGACAATGATCGTTTCTCTCCGTGGTATTGGAATGCAAATGATCTATTGCAAGAACCATTTGCTCAGACTGTTAAATGCTTTACACAAGTAACACAACAGACATGAGGGATCCAAATCTTGTCCGTATCCCGTACTTTACAATTAAACACTCACGAACAAAGGGAATCACTCATAACAGACATTATCCGGATGATTTAGGCACTTCCATGACATACTGAAGTTCTCACTCACAAATCAAAGTTACTGATAGAGAACAATAGCACTGCAAACACTTCAGACGTCTAAGAATCTGCGTCTAAGAAGTTGCAGATGAGCATACTAATGTTTATTCTTAAATTCTCTTTACATAGTTAACGTATGGCCTAGCTTATAAACTAGATACTTACAAACTAATCTAAGTCAGGAAACGTGGCGATTAATTAATTAATTAATCTAAGTCAGGAAACGTAGTGATCAGTCAGGAAACGTGGCGAGCGCGTCATCGGGTGGCAACCTCTTATCTACTTCATGTTCTGGCAAAGATTATGCTTTCCTCTACATTGGTCAAACTCGAAAATACGATCTAATGTACTAAGGTGAATAAGCAACAAGTCAACTTACTTTTTGTTAATTAAAGATATATATTTTTTTAAATTGGTTATTTAAGGTGGCATTAGCATCTAGGTCATTACTGACCACTATTGGTGTTAACGGTATGGTAACTATGAAGATGAAACGATATGGTGATGATAAGGGGTGAAAGGACGAACACAAAAACCATAATGCCCGAGGCGGGATTCGAACCCGTGACCCTTCGGTCCGAGATCACTACGCTACTACTGCCTTAGCGATCTCGGGCACCGAGCCAACAAATCTTTATTATAATGCGAAAATAATCAACTAGACTTACCAGGTTAATGTTCCTGACATTTACTTGTTTGTAAGTGTACCAAGTACTCTGCATCCAGAGGGAATTTAACTTATCTGATTATTCAGAAATGTAGAGATTATTAAGAGAACCCAGCAGAATACTTACCAAATTGTCGTAAAAAACTGACTTATCAACTCATTCTCCGCAGCCAAAGATATGAGGCTCTTGTATCTCGAAAGTGTAGAAGGTGTAAAAAATTCAAACCAGACATAAAACCGTAGATCAGGATTATAAATATTAATTCATAGGTCGTCATTGATGGATTAAAAATCTATCTACATGATAAAGAAGCGGACAGCTACAATTCCCATAGATATTTCAAAGGGAGTATCAGTCATAAATTTCTTCCGCCTACTCGGCCCCAAGGGGCGACGTTTTTCAAGTATGTGTGAGGCCAGCGGGACCTAAGAAATGCCCTCTGACCGTATTAGGGCGCGATATTTGAGATATGCGAATATCATATGTACTATATTCCTGTGATATGACACGAAGCTCAATCTGCTAGAAGAGGCAGATTTCTTTAGAATAAGAAGTTATTGGTTCCAGGCCACGTAATTCGATAGGTTTCATTGCGAGATTTTAAAGAGCAGAAGAGATTGGAAGATTTTAAAGATGAGGAAGACAAGAGAAATCCTCTTTATCTTATTAAACTACTTATTTCTATACTACTTATCTAGTGTTCTAAACTCTACGTAAATGCCTCTACATAAATTCTACATATTCCTATTATAGATGAGACCAGAATAAAAAATAAAACGATCGAGTTTAAATAATGATATTTTCCGTATTGGAAAAAATTATTGACCTTTATCAAAGAAAGAAAGGAAGTAGTACTACACACAGGTAAGTTATTTCATGCGGTAAAAAGAGCAGTGGATTGTTGTTTCTCCGAGCCCCTCGAGTGAATCATGGACAGCGCACTAGTTTTCTGTGAAGCGATCCTGTGTTCGATTCCCGGCCGGACAGAAAATAAGCTGTAGCTTTCTAATACTTATCGTCTCAGTTTATATAGTTGCGTAACGATTGATAAAGCCCAGCTACGCCATGTAAGCTAGGTTCGGTGATGGGAGTACAGGCCCGCCACACATCTCGCTTACCCCAAGCATGGATAATAAAAACAGGGCCCAAGCCTGGGGAACATCCACTGTCTAAGTACTGCACAAGTCGGAATAATCCAAGAACATCACTGCACAAGTCGGAATAATCCGACCTTAAAATGCCAAATACCTACATGCATGTATTATGCATACATGCATGTATTTGACTTGTGAAATAAAATCAGAAAACAATACACAAATAATAAACAGAGAATATCAATTCGTAGGTTGGCACTGATTAAGATAAAACACCGTTCAGCTACACTTTCTGTACATATTTTTGAGTGGTTATCAATCATTCATTCCTTTCTTCCACCTACTGGAGTTCCGGCGATGAAAACATCGAGTTTCATTCGAGGCAGCCTCGAGGTCCACCTTTTATTTTTTTTCTTCACTGACCATCCGTAAGGCTTTACATGTGACAGTTCGTGTACAGAATTATTCAATTATTTATCGTATGTCATGCATTTTCGGGGAGACGGCACAATGGCTTTAGTTCCGAAGCTAGAAATTTTTACATCGCCGTCGGTGGTCCTCCCCGATAGGATGTTTGGGAGGATATGTAATGAAGATAGTATGGTAAGTAATTATCGCGAAGAAGATGGTGGATTAAGAGGCAGTAGGAACGGAAGAACCCCAAGGAAACCTGCCGCGTTTCAGCGCCCTCCAACTTGAACTCCACTTACATTACACGTGGATCAAACACTGGCTCCAACCGTAGAAGGTGAGCAATCTAAACGCTACTCCATGGACACCAAAATACTACACTTGTAGAGCAAAATATCATAGACTCTGATAATTAATAAATGTATTTCCATTTAAGGTACAATTTTTCTTTTGGGTTAATTGAATTGGTTCCTTTCGATATGATTACAAGCTTTTGTTTCATAACGTTTGGAGGTAACCTTCGGGAAGTTTTCACTTTGCACTATTGGAAATTTAAGTTTATGGTGAATTGTTATATTTATCATACAAAAGTATATTATTGTCCGAAGTCTTATAAGCTACTGTGAAATGAGGATCAGGCAAAGAAGTCATGTAGGTGATGGAAGAACTCGTCCTATGTTGAAATTTGCAGTTGATGGAGAAGAATGAAGGTAGTTGATGAAGAAGAAATTCTGCATAAAATGAATTTTACGTTCATTCAGTTGTCTGTTTACATCTTCAGCATTCCACTTAAGATTTTTATTTCACATATCTGTTGAAATTGGTATTTTTTTCTCCGAGGGTAGGTATCTGTGCGGATGGGTGGGGGAGTCGGTGTGGTAATGCGTCGTTGACGGAGATCGGTGGGGTCCAGAAACTCTCTTGGCTTGCGCGGGCGCACGCCTAGTAAACAAGGCAAAGCACGGCGCCTCCCCGTCCCACGGCAACCCGTCACCCGCGCCGCGCCTGCCGACCACGGACATCTCTTTCAATATCCGTTAAAAAATCGGTATCAGGCTCAAGCGCTGTCAGGCGCGGGTCGCGTTATCTCTGGGCCGCGGCCTCGTCGTCGCCAGGACACACATCGCCCGCGCCCGCGCCCGTGCCCCCCCCTAAAGGCCTTCAGCCTCTTCATTAAAGGCGACCCTCGGCGGATTAAGCGGGACACGGCCCGCCTTATCGGGCGCTGGGTGGCCGCGAGCGGGGATGGAGATGTTGGAGTTCATCCTCCGTTCGGAATGCCGGAAGTGGACATCAAGACATCTCCTTCATTAAATTATATATTATATAAAAAATTGTTTAATTTATATTTATATATTATTTTCATATTATATATAATCGTTTTATTTATTTATTTATTTATTTTATATTGGGAGTAATTACTTCCTTTTTTGGTTGCGAATTTGCCATCTACGGTCCAAGCGATCGTGCAGTTGTACCCAGCGAGGCTCAGTCATTTTTCCTGGGTGTATACACGTGAATTTATTGGGGAGGGGGCGATCAGCATTTATATGCTGAGTCCATTTTTACACCGCATGGTTATTTGCCCTGGGGTGAAGTGTAATTACTTTTATGTATAATTGCTCTTTCTTTCTTTCGTCCTGTCGTCCTTTATTTATTATTCAACAACGTTCCACTGACTGTACCAACATAAAATCCAGTAATTCTTTTCATTCCTGCTTGATTTTTCTTCGTTATTTTTCTGGCCTTCGAATCTCCAGAACGAAGTGCCATGTGACACTACTTCTCATTATTGAATCCCTCCGCAAATTTGGCAGGGCACCGCGCAACTTTCTGCGGGCTGCGTGTCAAATGGAAACGTAAGTTAATTTGGAAGTCCAGTAACTATTTTCGTTCTTATCTTTTACTATCTACATACATTGATGACGAGATTTGACGAAAACACGTTTTGGAAATACACATCTGATGATGAAAAAGATTCTTTTTTCAAAGCATTCGTCCATCCGTCTGTGACATAAACAAGCACCTAAATCCCATACAGAATCTTTAGGAAAATTCATATTACCCGATCGATTTGACTGAAGTCGCGAACCCTGGAATTTGAAGAGAATATTTTAGTTTTGGGGAGAATTTTACATGAAGCCAATAAGACATTTTCGAAATTTTCTAAACAATCTCTCATGATATATTCAGCACAATTTATTTCTTTTATTTCTGATGCTTCTTTTTCATGTATAATATCTTATTATGTCATTTTGGTTTTTTATGTATCATATCCAACTTAGTAATTTACCTACATAGTAACAGTGTAAATATATTTTCCACAGCCCTGAAGAGGGAACAATAAAGTTCCGAAACTTTGGTAAACTAGGAGTTTTTAATTTAAAGTTCAACAACCATCAACTATTCAAGAGCAAAGTTCCTAACAAATTTTTTCGTTGAAAGGCTCCATTTTTTCTTTTATTTTCTTCTTGGAATAGAACAAAGTTTTCTTAGTAACACAACATAGTTCCGGTTTTCACAATCCTGTGGAATTTCGAAAATTGTAAAAGTTCAAATTTTTTCGAACCTGTGTCTACATAATTGAGGTAAGATAAATATTTTATAAATATTAAAATTTAAAACAATTTTATGCAGGGTGTATTTCAAAATTTTAGTTTTCACGAAATTTTGATATATATATATATATATATATATATATATATATATATATATATATATATATATATATGAATTTTACACTTGTTTTAAGGAATTCCGTTCACAGGTGCTAACCTTGGGCTTCGCACTCACTATAACACTAAACTTTAAAGAGAAAAAAGAAACAATAAAACGTAACATACACGTGTCTTAAATCTGCTCCCATTACATATCACAAAAAAAATACTTTTTACACAATACAATAAACTATAACTTTTTCAGATAACATCAACTGTACAACATGTGAAAATCATGAATTATTTCAGTAAAATTGTACAAGGTATGTTTTGAATGAATTTAATGACACGTGCAGTGCAACTTGGAACTGCCACTCACATCGTTCGAAATTCTTCTCCCACCTATTCTGGACTTTTCACTCACTTTTAACACGAATTGTCGTGTATTACGGCAATTCTCTTTCCCCAACTGATCGCCGCATAAGAGTTACGAGTTCCTTTACCTCAAAAGCTCCGCATCGCTCGCCTGTAGGTAACCTTGGGGATTTTCAGCCGCTCGCAGCCCCGCGTTGCCACCGTCTTTGCTTGCTGTCCCACGACGTTACAAATTTCCTCTTTTCGAACTTCGGACTCTGCCACGCCTCTAATTTCCACACTCTTCTCCCGTTCTCAGAACCCGTACGATTCTTGTTCCAGTCCAAATCTTTCTCACCTACGCTTCGCTCTTCCTGGGGTCGTCCTTCTTCTACCGCGCCTCGTACAAGTTCGTTCGCGCTTCCAACCTCGAATAATTAATGTAGCTGAAATTATGCTTGAAATGCTCGGCCTACCTACCACACTTTGGGCATGTGTGGTCTCAGCGTGCAATATGAGATGCTGTATTTAGTTAATGTCCTTCTGCACGAATTTTACAAATTTGAAATTATTTCGGAGTCAGTCACTCCACTTGCTCTCTCAAATATTGTAAATGCGAAGAATGCTTGCGCACTCCACTTCTTAATTACCTCACTTTCGAAGATACGCTTCTCAAGCTAAATTTTAACTACCAAGTTGAAATAAACTCCTATGCTATCAAGTTACAATCGCCGTCGCTGCTGCAGTCAAAAAGAGCTCAGTCTAGTCGCCGTCGCTGCTGCAGTCCTAGAGAGTTCCGTCTAGTCGCCGTCGCTGCTGCAATCAAAGAGGGTTCCTCCCAGGCGCGCCGCGATACTTATTGTACTCGCGCCTGGGGAAATGTTGGAGGGGTGAATATTCTCCTCCTTTTGTGACCTCCCGGAAAAACATTATTTACTAGATCGGGCGTCATAGTTCGAAAAGCTGTGGGCAGATGGCGCGTTTACCAGCCATCGCTCCGCCGCGTACCCTACTCCTCTCTGTTCATGGGCTTCTTTCGTAGCTGATGGTGGCGTTATGGGGTTGTCTAATCCCGTGACGTCACAATATATATATATATATATATATATATATATATATATATATATATATATATATATAGTTTGATTCTTTGTGAAGCCAGACCGCCAGTTATATTCCCCTCGCCGCGGCTGACCCATACTCTCTCCGGTGGCTCGCTGTCCGGTGGAGCGGATACTGCCTCGCTGCTCCGTATACTTGAATATAGAACGCACGCCGTCTCGTGCGCACGCGCCAACTTTAAAGCCACCTATGCACACCACTACTTTTCCACTCTTGTCAGATTACGAAACCAGATAAATTAGTTTATTTTAATAGTGTTAATACTACAACCGAGACATTACATTATATTTCTAATCGCATCATTACGTACATAATCCCTTTCTGAAACGCCATGTATTTTCGTCAAAAACCCATCTCCATAGCCATGAATGTTTCATTTCTCTTCTTTTATTCAGTTTTCAAGTTTTGCGGTCATATTTATACTATACTCTTCTTCACAATGGTTTTGAGAATAATTTGCTTTGTCTTTTTCTGAATCTATTATTTCATGGCACAGATTTAAGTTTTATTTCTTCTTCATTGATTTTCTTTAATATGTTGTCTGATTCTTCCATTCTCTGTTATTATTTCCCTTACTTCCATTTCTTTACAATGGTGAATTTCGATTTTTAAAACTATATTACTTATATTAATTTATTTATTTTAGTTTGAGTTTCTTAATGTTTCCTTGTCTCCATTAATTATTACACGTTATTCAAGTATATGTTCGTTGCTTGTATTGAAAATTATATTTTTACAATTCACTCAAAACTGAATTGTCAGAATACTTTTAGTACAATTTGTGGCATTTCAAGTCTTCCTTGGAGCCTTGGCGTCGTATGACTTAGGGAAATGGTAAGCAATGACGCATTGCATGCAGAAAGTATTGAGCAAATGCCGACATGGTCTCTGTTTGCTTCTGGACTGTAAATGAATGCAGATTCACTATGTGCACGTTTTGTTGAGCTTTCTTTTTGTAAGTTCCGGAAGAAGTGGGTAACTGCTGATATTATTTCCTTAAGTTAACAACGATTCGTCATGGTTCTCTGAAAACACTAAGGAGCAAGCTTTTTGGTAGAGCTTGACAGGAAAACAAGTGGTGTTATTTCTGCATTTCCAAATATCTCACCACTGGTATATTTCCCTTATTTCCTTGGATTATGAGTTCCCCAAGTCTTCAAAAAAGTATTTTCAACTTGTTAATAGTACGTTTGATGAATTTAATAATAATGAGACTATATTTAATATACGAAGAAAAACTTGACACTCATCTGATGACATATGAATATTCAGTCAATGTCGGGAAATCAGAAAAACGCGAGCAGCTTTTGAGCCAAGGAAGTCGGCTTGAACTACCATATAAGTACATTACAAAAATAAGTAGTCTATCACTGATCCGAACACAGAATGCTGATCAGGCTTCGTCGGAAAATCACAAATTCTCGGATTTTGCTCGTTCACCCTGCTTCTCAATCCATCATTTCCCTATTACCATGCAACTCCTCATTCTAGCTATCATATGTTCGTTAGATAATCAACATCCCACATCAGTGGAAGAACACCAAAACAAAAAATTAAATAAATAAATAAATAAATAAATAAATAAATAAATAAATAAATAAATAAATAAATAAATAAATAAATAAATAAATAAATAAATAAATA
>BLKR01010450.1:0-55884 GCA_011170035.1 Teleogryllus occipitalis | reverse complement strand
ATTTTGATTTTTGCGTATAGTTGTAGACAGTGATAGCTTACTTAAATTAAAACTTAAAACTAATACAAAGGTCAAAGTTACCCTTGGGGCTCCTCTAGTCGGGATCTAATTCAGGGAATTTTTTAAGGAAAATGTGGAATGGAAAATTGTTTTGTATTCGGGTTCTATGTGATGGGTTTTTGCCGAGTCTGTGAAATGATAATGAAGGGATTTGGGATATGTTTGAGAAGAAGTTGATAGCTAGATAGGTGATGTGATGGCTTATAGTCTCTAGGTCGAATTCATTATGTAACTGTTAGTTGGTCACATACCAGGGAGCATTTGAAATAATTTTGAGAAATTGATTTTGTATTATTTGAAGTTTCCTTTCGTTGGTTTTTGATGCATTTAACCTGATTGGTAGGCGTATAGTAGCAAGGGTCTTATTATTGTTTTGTATATTTGTAATGCTGAATTGTATGATAATGGGCTGGATCTGTGTTAACGGCTTCAACTGCATTAATTTGATTCTGGCTTGATTCTGGCGATTTTGTCATCTATATGCTACTTCCAATTGAGTTTTGTGTCTATGTTCAGTCCTAAGTATCTGATTGGTTTATTGTGAGGGAGCCAGTTCATGAATGTATTGTTTAGCATTAGTAATTGTGGAGTGTGGATGGATTGTTGACATCTTGTCGGCCGTTTTAGTTGTATTGAATTGAATTTTATAAAGCCCAACTGTCTATTAGGTTGAGGTACAATTGAACTTGTTGCTGCAATCAGTAAGTGAAACACCGGAGTTATAGAATGCTGTACCATCAGCAAATTGTGCAATGTGGATGTCGTTTAGTTTGGGGATGTCTGCAACATATAAATTAAATAAAGTAGGTTGAACGGGTGATCCTTGTGGTACACCTGCTAAAATTGGTCTTGGGTTGGAATGGTGGTTGTTAACATTTACTGAAAAGGTTCTGTTCCTGATGAAAATTTGAACGATGGATTATCCCCCAACCGCCGCAGCCGCCTCTGCTACCGTCCCTGTCCCCGGCTGCTTAATTGTACCGTGGCCGCCCACCCCCTCCCGCAGCCTGCGCGCATCGCCCATTGGCAGGTGCTGTTTAGCGCGGGCAGGCCCGGAACCACCGTAATAAGCTTCTTAGCTGCTATAAAATACGCGGCCGTCATCGGCGCAGTATTTCACGCGCCTGCGTTGGTCCTACGCCGCCCCAGGGAAATTTATCGCTTCTTAAGTGTTGCAGATAAATACTTCAAAGCGATCGTGTATCCTCTACACGTACCCTTGTGGAACCTGACACTATGTGTTCTTACCCTGTTTCTTTTTATTTACTGGGCTCCACTTTCAATGATATCAGCTCCCCGGGAACCATATTTCATGAGGACGGTTCTTTGTGAGCTTTCGGCGAGGCTCTGTGTCCCTTCGTTTGACGTTCTTAGCGTATTGCTGTTATTCAGATTGCTACTTAGATCGGAGATCCTATCTGTCGATGTGGTTACTAGCATCATCGGGTTTATATTCCGACCACCCATATGATTACCGCATGTGAGTTGTTACACCTCGGGGGAAGAGAGGCTGTGTCAACATTCTCGGTGACTTCAGCACATCCTTTTAGAGCGCGATGTATCTAAGAAGCGACAAATTGTTTCTTTTTAAAATAAGTTTAATTGGTCTGAAGAATTGATCGAAGATAAAAACAACTCTCGGTTTAATGGAAATAAATTTAGTAGTATGTTTGTGGAGAGAAAATAAAATGCAGAGATGTAATTTTGCAAGCACACTTTACATAGATGTTTTCACAATTAAGAATTTAAGAAATACATTTCATCAGTTTTTTTTAAACGTCCGTGCTTTGAAGATTCCACATTCCAAAATCATTTATATTTTTATTAGTTCTCTGACACGAAAGATTTATTTGATCTGTACCCAATCAAAGATAGCTCATTTAGTAAATTATTTCGACTTCAGATACTTTTACAAACGTCACATCCGGATTCACAAGATATCTTGGTTCGTGATCAAGATGCCCAGTTCTAGATTTCAATAGTTCATAGTGTATTTAATTATCTCTACAGTTCAGGACGAAATTGGAGAAAGAATTGATTTCTTAATTTATTTCAAGACATTTTTAAAGTTTCAGACATACTGAGTTTGTATTAGATTTTTTTATTAATGTCAATTGAAACAAAAAGATAATTTATTAAAAATTTAGTTATTTGATTAACGGAGAGAAGAGATCAATGAGATAGTTTGCTCAGTTCGAACCAAATATTATGAACAACTCCTGCTCAGTTCTTTGTTAGTCGGACTAGTGAATGTTCACGGTTCTATTTCAATGTTAAATATTTGTCCCTGGACAACAGCTTCACATATCCTGCACACGAAATAAACTTGTTACATTTTGTGAATGCACAAAGCAAGAACGCTCGTAAAGTATACACTATATGGACTACTGTCCGGAGCACCGAGAACGTTAAACTTTCTGGCGCAATGCATCTTCTCGCAGGGGGCACCCGCGAAGCTGTCGGACAACTCCATCGTAAAGTTCTCAGCAGATAAGGCATCACAATTAACTGGACTAACGGCACCCGCAGCACGTGACGAGGGGTTCCACGCTCCGCCCGCGTTTGCGCCTTGGGAATGGCTCGCGTCCTTCCCGCGCTGCCTGCCAGCCTGCGCCCGCCCGCCTACGCCTGCGTTGAATGCGCGTCCGCCGCGCCGCTCTCCCGGTTGGTTAGTGATTCCGGGCGCGTCAACAACTTAGGTAATTAGTCCCGTAAGTGTAGTGCATTTTTTCTCGGGAGATGGCGGTGATCTTCGTGGATTCGGTGGTATAACGGTCAGCGTACCGGACTGTTGCACCCGAGTTTGCGGATTCAAACACGATCGAAGCTGTAGATTTTTAAGGGCGAAAAAATCCTTCGTACGCCTTCCTTCGGAGGGGATGTAAAGCCGGCTGTCCCATGAAGTGGATTTACTGCATTTGCGTGGTTAGACGGACGAGCGGGCCTGATGGCCCGAGTCTCGCCACGTAAAATAAGGCATTAACTAACTAACTAATCTTCCCCCGCTGGATGGCGAGATCCGTCAGCTAGCGGGGTTTCTCCCTAACCAGGACTCTCCCACCTGGGGCACCGCCCCAGCCGGGACAAGCTCTAAGCTCCCGACAAGTCTCCCAAAATATGTGGTAGCGTAGTGCATGTTAGTGTAAGTGTGTGTGTAAGTGGAGAGGGTAGGACAAGGAAGAGGAAGGAAAGATCGCGCGCGGTCCGTGGCCCGTTTGTTCTTGCTTGCGTCATTGATGCATGAATGATGTTATGAACATACAACGGAGTAACATGAAATAATGTCATTAGGAACATGAATGTTGTACATTAATATTATTAGGAACATTTTCAGGACAGGTTTTGCCATTTTTTTTGACAAAATTCACCTTGGTACGTATTGTCCCAACTAAATGACATAATCGACATTGTGTGGTTTTGTAAAATATTAATGATAAAAGATCAGCATTATTTCTTCATAATACAATCACGTATGAGAATGTGTGCAGTCTTTCCCGTGCTGTCTGCTTTCACGCCTGGCTAGAACGTGTCCTCGCTGGTGCGCTTCCATAGAGAAACTTCTCGCTGCCCGAGGTCTGAGTTGATGATCGATGATCGGTTGGTTGGATTTCTGCTTATCAAATTGTCGGTTGAATTGGTGGGTGGGTGGATGGTTTTGTTCACAAAATGTACATATCCTAATAATTTGCGGTAATACGAATTTTCATGCTTTCATTATTTACGCTTCAACTGCAATTTTCCTAAATGGTAGTTGTCGGATTAGTACAGGATATCGATACTAAACTTTCGTGGGTGCTCATGAAACAATATTTTTGTATGTCACACATGATGGGTAGCCTGAAATTTTTCTGCTCACATTAGATGAGGCACAACTAGGATTTTCCGCAGGGACGGGCGCTCTAGGTGTAGTGACCAGCCGACTGGATCTTTTCGTATAAAGAATTTGGCATTTAAGCTGAATTAAATATTGTGATGATTTAAACTTATAACGTATTCAGTTGAATTACTGAACGTCGTTTATAAAATCTTCGTAAAAACTGTATTTGAAATTGTCTCATTGGTTTCTAGCAAGGAATCCTTGCCAAGGATGGCTGTAAGAGTAAATGAATTCCCTTCTGTGGGTGCACCATTACACATTACAAAAGTTCAAAAACGCGCTGAGTTAGAACGAGACCTTGTTGGCTTTCCCGAGAAACATTCCTCGCAGTCATGGCAGTTCTCAGTTGTTGCCTGGGCATTGACCCGTCGATCGGTCGATCGGCCGATCGGTCGATCGGTCGGCCGGTCGATCGGTCGGCCGGTCGGTCGGTCGCCCGGTCGGTCGCCCGGTCGCCCGGTCGGTCGGTCGGTCGGTCGGTCGGTCGGTCGGTCGGTCGGTCGGTCGGTCGGTCGGTCGGTCGGTCGGTCGGTTGACTGACTTATTGGATGATGGAGTTTCTTTCCATAATGCACACATCTGACTAAATTTTGATAACAGAAATACTTATATTTCAGTGCAATACTCTTTTGAGAACGATATTTGTACAGAGAAGTACCGAAAATCAATTCTAGACTTTTCTGGATACTTATGAAAGGATGATTTTCATGATGAAATGGAATACGTAATTGCTCCTCTGCCTTTTTTCTACTTAGTGCAAAATTATTACCAAATTTTGAAATACTGGTTTTCCAATTAATTGAATCACGTTATATCTAATACGCTTTGGACCAATTAACTGAAAGGTTCAATTTATGCGAGGTTATGTAACAAATATTTCAGTAAAGTATAGTGTATGTGTAATGCAATTTTGTTGGTCCCTGGGCAATGCTTGAGAGTTTTCATATAAAAATCTTTCGAAAAAACAGCTTTATTTTCCGTTGTTTTCACTCTTCTGGTCCATATGAATTAAATACTTTAAAGAGCTCGAAGGAATTATATGAATAGAAATTAGTGTCAGAAACAGAAGTAACGGTAATAAACATAATGTTTTCTTAATTTATACACACGCTGTATTTCGTTATGTTCTGCAGAATACAAATATATTATTATTATTATTATTATTATTAATAATAATAATAATAATAATAATAATAATAATAAAGTTCCTTTTTAAAAGTATTCAGTTGTCAAGAAGTCAAACAGGATTGAATCCAAACTCGAATTCACTCTAGTACACCCGAGGGTTGGAAATGGAAATTAATTTTCCCTTGCCTACAAATATCCTTGTCCATTTTGTAGAGTCGGATCAGGAAATATGAACTACTGATCTGAAATGCGGCAGTAATAACGTGGCTATATTCAAACGACATGATTCTGTTGATGTAACGATTCTAAAGATGACACTGGTCGTGAAATAAACCATTAGCCATGGGAGTACAGTGAATGCGGCAAAGACGACTGCACGATGCGATCATAGACCCATTATTGAATGTAACGCGTTCCCAGAATCACGAAACGAGCCCATGATTTTCGTCTATGAGCCGTGGAATGGGTTTGGCGTAGACAGCGCTCATCCGCTTTGTCAGGTCCAAAAGGTGCCACCAGTCGTTGCTCATTGAAGTTACGGACTCGATTGAGCTTTACAGTGACGTTTCCGAGAATTGTTCAACAAATGGATAGAGAACGAGGATCGCGATAGAAAACATAAAGATAGGTGCGACAATATTTCAGGTACGGTGGAAAAAGGATGGTTTGGGGAATAAGTTGCAGGAATGAGGCACACATGCTACTAGTGTGTGAACTGGTGAGCCGGCACGGGTGACGGAAACGAAAATGCGAGGACAGTGTGAAATGGGCGGAAGAACAGCAAGTCAGATCGTGATGGAAGCAGAATAATTGGGATTTAGTCTATGAGAGTAGAGAGGGAGGTAGGACTGGGTAAAGGATTTCAGATTATGATGGAAGAGAAATAGATTTAGAAGGAACGAAATGGAACGGCACGGGAAACGGAGGGAAAACGTGAGTGAAAGAGCTGAGATCGAGAGCAACTCAAAGAGCGAGTGTAACGGCAAGGGCAAACACAAGGGCAAGGGCATGGACGTAGGCGTGGCGAGGAGGAGGGCCGAGGGCCGAGGTCGAGGGCGATGGCGAAGGCGAGGTCGAGGTCGAGGTCGAGGTCGAGGGCGAGTGCGAGTGCGAGTGTGAGGGCGAGGGCGAGGGGGCGAGGGCGAGGGCAAAGTCGTGGTCCTGGTCATGGGCGAGGGCGAGGGGGGCGAGGGCGAGGGGGGGCGAGGGCGAGGGCGAGGCGAGGTCGTGGTCCTGGTCGTGAGCAAGGGCGAGGGCGAGGGTGAGGCGAAGGCGAAGGCGAGGTCGAGGTCGAGGTCGAGTGCGCGTGCGAGGGCGAGGGGGCGTGAGGGCGAGGAGGAGGACGAGGGCGAGGGCGAGTGCGAGAGCGAGGGAAAGGGGGCGAGGGCGCGAGGGCGAAGGCGAGGTCGAGGGCGAGGGCGAGGGCGAGGGCGAGGGCGAGGGCGAGGGCGAGGGCGAGGGCGAGGGCGAGGGTGAGGGAGAGGTCCAGGGCGAGGGCGAGGGCGAGGGCGAGGGCGAGGCGAGGGCGAGGGCGAGGGCGAGGGCGAGGGCGAGGGCGAGGGCGAGGGCGAGGGCGAGGGCGAGGACGAGGTCATGGACAAGTCCTAGATGAGGGCGAGGGTGAGGGTAAGAGTGAGAGGGGGTGAAGGCGATGGCGAGGGCGTGGGTGTTTGGGCTCTGGCGGGCGTGAGGGTGGGGGAGAGGGCAAAGGGGCGAGGGCGGCTAGAAGCGGGGGCGCGGCGGGGGAGAGCGCCTCAAGGCCCCCGCCCATTCGTCGTGCGCGCGTCGCCGCTGACGCTTGGCCGGCCGCTCGCCCGCCGCCTCTCGCCCGCGCGCCCTTGTTAATAAGATTTACGCGCGGGAAGCGTGGCGCACGGGCGATTGTCTGCCTGCCCCGCGCCGCCCCGAGGGCGCTTGACCTCAAGGGCTGCAGGTGGAGCAGCCAGCGCCCCGCCCCCCACCCCTGCCCTTCGCTCCGGATGCCGAGAGGCTCCGCAGCGGCTCGGTGCACTTGCGTTCGCACCGCTCCCCTCCGCTTCCCGTTCCCAGCCCTCGTCCACCTCCTACTCCTCCTTCCCCTCCGCTCCCCTCCCTTTCGTCTTCACCATCTTCCACCCTTCCGGATCCTCCTTCTTCATCGCTTCCCTCCTCGTCCCTCTCCTCTGTCGTTTCCCTCGCCCTCGTCGTCCTCCTCCCCCATGTTCCCCTTGTGACGTCGTGGGAATACACAATAATCACAGACACGAGCTTCAATGATAAATATGTACAGGTTTATTCACAATATGTACAGTAATACTTTAAGTTACTCAGCTCTGGTAGATCTTTACTTTCCTGATCGCAGGAGCGATCCTTAAAAATGAATAACTGACTCGTGGCCCGCGCCACTCCTCAGCGAGCCTCCCGCACACAGCAGACAGCTCCGGCGACCTCTTGTCACCCGTGGATATAGTCCACAACGGCGTCCCAACACATGGTTTGCCGCACGAGCCTAGCTCGGCTCCGCACCGCCCTGGGCGCAAGTTTTTGTGCGTTCGCACGAGGGTTCCCTCTCAGCTCAACAAACCCCACCCCCGCGCTCTGCGTTGGTTCTTATATAGCTGCCACCCACGTGACCTGAAACGTCACTGGGTTTTGCACACGGCCCACACTGACCGCTTTGCCAGGCATTTTTGGACATCCATTTCCCTGGATTCCAAGAATTTGACACGCGGCACGCGGCAAAAATGCGCTGTCCCGTACTTTGGGCATCCCTTTCCCTAGCTCTTAGGATTTCTCAGAATACCTCGGCGTGTCACATCCTGCCTGGCCCCTGGCGTCTAATCCTCTGCCGCCGCCCTTTGTGGCGGTTGCTAACTGTAGTCCTACAATACGTTACATACTTCTCCATACCCTATTTTGAATTTTTTATGCAGGATATAACCACAATAAAAAATTCGTCCCGCAACTAGATTTGTGGATCTGGATATGATTATCCCATTTACCTGGCCATTGGGCTCACACTCTATTGATCTCTCTAACCTACTCTATATTTACAACATATTTTTTTTTTCAAAATCTAGCTAATATACATAACTAACCTACTTCACGTACCTCCTTTCATTCTAATATATACAATTTTCTACAATCTTAAATTACATACAGTCTGCTGCAATTACATCCGTAGTATTCACAATCAAATGATGTGATACTTTCCCTGATACCCCCAGAACCAACAATGTCTTCAGAGCTTCACTTTGTACCCATAATTGCACATACATAAGACACACATGAAACAAACAGAATACACAAACAATACACTTTCAACAATTTGTTACATATATACAGTGATTCTTCTCTTGTCTTGATTTTATACAATGCAATCAAGTGATTCGGTTCAGTGTAGCCCTCCGCATTCCCAGTTCAGTTCAGGTTCCATGTATCAGTAAAACATACGGCTTAAGGCATCAGCATTTACGTGATCCTTACCCCTTTTATGAATAATTTCTAAATTGTATGCTTGGATCATTAATGACCAACGCATCAATCTCGGGTTCTTACTTGAACAATTATTTAGCCATACTAATGGGTTGTGGTCTGTTTCCACTTTAATTTTTGCATTTCCATCCAAATAGTACTTTAATTTCTGCAATGCCCATATTATGGCTGTGCACTCCTGTTCTGTTGTACATCGTAATAATTCCGAATCTGTGAATTTACGACTTAAGTATAACACCGGTTTTTCTTCTCCTCTATCATTATACTGTGCCAAAATGATGCCAATACCTCTTTTTGACGCATCACACTGCACTATAAAATCCTTATTAAAATCTGGCGCGTGAAGGACGGGTTCGTGACAGAGAGCGTTCCTCAGTTTCTCGAATGCCATCTCGCATGCTGGCGTCCACGTTACCCTGCCTTGCCGTTCGCGACCTCGCAATAAGTCCGTTAATGGCGCTGATATACCCGCATAATCGGGAATAAATTTCCTGTAGTAACCCGTTAATCCGAGAAAAGCACGCACTTGCTTTTTCGTTTGAGGTACGGGGTGCTCTTTAATAGTTTTTACTTTGGCCTCTACCGGCCGCATCATGCCACTACCAACCATGTAGCCTAGGTATTGCACATTCTTACGCGCGTATTTACACTTGCTTGGCTGCACATGCAACTTCGCTTTCTCTAATATTAGAAACACCTGCTCTAAATGTCTAAGGTGTTCTTGCCATGTGTCGCTATAAATGGCGATGTCATCCAAGTATGGGACTGCAAATTCTGCACATCCTGCTAATAAAGCTGCCATCATCCTACTACACTGAAAAGGTGCATTTTTTAGCCCGAAGGGCAATCTTAATGGCCTATACGTGCCAAAGCTTGTACAGAAAGCCGCATATCTTTGCGCTCTCGGAGTGAGCGGTATCTGATGATAAAATTTTGCTAAATCCAATGTAGTAATAATCTTAGCTGCCGCTACTGCTTCTATCCTCTCCTCCATGTTCGGCAACGGAAAATATTCTGATTTTATAATTTGGTTTAGCTTGCGATAATCTACGCACGGTCTTGGTTTTCGTCCCGGCGCCTCTACAAGAATCATAGGGGAAGCATAATCAGAGTCGCCTATTTCGATTATGTTATCCCGTAACATCTTCGCGATTTCTTCCTGCAAAATTTTTGATTGACGCGGCGACATTCGATAAGGCGCACTTCTTATCTTTTTCGACTCGTCCGTCAATTCAATGTCCATGGTGACGACATCCGTCAACCCTGGTCTGTCTGAAAATATATGCTTGTACTTTACAATTAATTTGAGCAGTTTGTCGCGGAACTCGTCTTCGACTTCTGTTCCTTCGAGCATAGCTTCCGCATCGAAGTCGACACTATCAAGGTTAATAGCGTACTTATCCAGCTCGTCTTCCTCAACTTCAAAGTTTGAGCTGCGATCTGCTACATAATTCAGATATTCGGTACGTTGCACGTACGCTTTCAACATGTTAATGTGGTAGATACGCTCTTCCTTTTTCCCAGGCATTCGGACAGAGTAGTTCGTGTCCGATTTTTTCTCTACTACTTCTCCCGGTCCTATCCATTGAACAGATAACTTTTTTGTGCGATTCGGGGCCAACACCAGCACCCGGTCGCCCGGCGCGAATTCTCTGTGTACGGCTCGCCGATCGTACCACGTTTTTCTTTTCTCCTGCTCGTTAACAAGCTTCTCGTGAGCTAATTCGCGAGATTTCTGAAGCCTATTTATTAGCTTGAACACATATTCGACGACGGAATTTTCTTCCTCATCGTCCTCGCCTGCAAGGTGTTCATATAATAAGGTTATGGGAGTTCTGAGGTTCCTCCCATACACTAATTCAGCTGGAGTGAATCCGAGGCTCTCGTGCACCGTGGTTCTCAAAGCAAATAAAATCGCGGGCATTTGGTCCTCCCACTCCGTTCCTGCTTCCAAGCATAACACTTTGATTAAGCGATTCATCGTTCTATGCACGCGTTCGATAGGATTTGACTGCGGGTGGTAGGGCGAACTTCTCACCAGTTTGATCCCAAACTTCCTAGCAAATTCACCTGTCAATGCGCTTGTAAAGCACGTGCCCTGGTCTGTTTGTAATTCCTTAGGAAACCCGATTCTACTGAATAATGTCAACAAGGCACTAATGATAGTTGTTGATTGCAAATCTTTAATTGGAATAGCCTCCGGATACCTAGACGCTAAACAAATGGCTGTCAAAATAAACTTGTTGCCTTCTTTACTTTCGGGAAGAGGTCCACAAGTATCAATATTTATTTTACCGAAGACTTCCGTTATCGGCGGTACTAACATTAACGGTGCTTTTTTACGATCATTTGGCCTACCAACCTTTTGACACACATCGCAAGTTTTCACATATGTCTCCATATCCTGGAAACAACGAGGCCAATAAAAGTATCGCGACATGCTGGATTTGCTCTTAGTGCAACCTAAATGTGCATTCGCGGTTTCATGGCACACCTTGAGAACGGCGGCCCGATATTTAGTCGGAACTACTAACATATTAAATTTTTCTCCGCGATTGCTGTGTCTTGACCGATACAAAATACTATTTTTCACGAAATACGACTCTCGCCCTGCTTCCGGTACGTTGTGCTTATTCGCGTCGTATAATGTTTTGATTTCCGGGTCACTTTGTTGTGAAGCTGCGAACTCAGTCTGGGTAACATTTATGAGTTCATTCACTTCGGGCGTTAGTACACTTGCACTGGCGTCCCTTTCACTAACGGCTTCCTCCTGCCTCAATTGTTCAAGGTTTTCTACCTGCTCGTCCGCGTCAAACTCGCCTGCTTCTCGATCAGCGGGGCCCGACTCCTGAGTCACTCGCGACGTTTCAGCGGCTTTTGCCCGCGTCGTTACGGCTGCAACTAATTGTGGCTCAATAAATCCTGCCTTTACTTCTTCCAACAGAGCAGCTGTTCTATTACTTAATAAGTAATATCCGCTGTCGCATTCCCGAGGCACAACTGCGGCTTTAGTTACTACTTTCCCGAATGGCCCTTCAATAGTGACTTCTGCCACCGGGAGATTTCGTGGTGAGGCATCAAGCGGTTGCAAAATCCACACGCTTTCTCCCGTTAAATTCTCGTCGCTAATAAATTTCTCATGGACAAGATCGAAACTGGCACCACAGTCGCGCAAAAATCTCCCGGGAATTTTATTAATTTTTCCAAGAACACGTACGGTGAAAACAATTCCGTAGCTGTTTTGTCTGCCACATGATTCATTTTTTCGGCCACGCGGCGCTGCGGGCATTCACGGACCATGTGGTCTGTGGCACCACACCCGTAGCATTTCCGCTTGTCTGGCTTCTCGTATGCTGCCCTAACATCGGTTTTCTTACCGCTCGATTTCCCCTGAAATTCCGGTACTATCGGCATCGTCTTGCTCGTGCTTGCAACATGTTCCCCTACGGCTTCCGATTTCCTATAAGGCTTGAACGAAGACCGTTTCCAGCCTGCCCTATTGTTTTCATAGTTGTCTAGTTTACGAGCTAGTTCTAACGGCATCTTAAATTCCCCCCACTCATCAATAAAATGCTCTTTAATATCAATAGGCACACGACGCTTCAATTGATCGGTTACAATTAGATTCATTAAGTCCTCGAACGTATGAATATCTAGTCCTGCTACCCATTCTTTGCAATAATTTTTCAGCTCTCTCGCGTATACGTTCCAGGTAGTATTCGCGGCTTTTACATGTTTCGCGAACAATTGTCGAAACTTCTCGGCATTGAATCGATACATTTCTAATAACCTACTCTTTAAATCGGCATATTCTGTTCTTCTACCTTGCCCTTCTAAAGTTAGCGATGCATTGATTTGGTGTGGGAGCAGTCCCATAAGATTTGCCACCCACTCTTCTTCTGGAATTTCTAATTGTTCCGCCTGACTCTCAAAAACACTTAAAAATGCCGTTATGTCGTCGTCCTCCCCTTTGAATCGGCTCATAACTTGATTTAATCGAATGTGCATTTTGCTATTTACTTCGGACTGCGGACTAGCTCTACCCGCCAGTTGGCCCTGTTCTATTCTCAGTTTTTCTAACTGAAATGCACGTTCCTTCTCTGATTCGCGTTCTTCCTTATATGCCTGAGCTATCCCTTTCACAAATTCCTCCTCGTAATCGGAATGCTCCTCTATCAATTTTTTTAGTACTACCAAAGTTTCCCACCTGTAATTTGGAGTCCTAATTCCTGTGCCACGTGCACTACACAATCTTTCCCGAATCTCGGTAAGTAAGCCATAACTGAAACCTGAACCGAACCTTACAATGCAGATAGCTATACTTACACCAGATCCTTGCTGACTTCTTGATTTTATCAAAGCCGGTTGGCCTTGAGACGTCCTTCCTTCTCCGTCCTTCCTTCCTTCCTTCCTTCCGGCGTTGCCGTGAAGACGTGGGCGTCTGGCTCGGAGCGGACCCTCTCTGCTCCCGTGCGTCGTAATTATGTCTGCCCGTCGACACACCCACGCACTGGCCCACCCACTGTTCGTAATATTGCGACCACGTATGAGTATGGTGCAACAATGCCGTGCCGTTCCGGCGTGAATGTTTTAACTGCTGCTATTATCACAATTGAGCAACACTTCCCCGTGGAATTCTTATAACCGCATCCACCAATTATACTATTTGGTGAATGATATTCCCCGTGGAATTCGTTTAACCGCTGCCACCAATTATACTATTTGGTGGGTGCACGTACTTCCCCGTGGGCTTCTTTATAACCGCTGCCACCAATTATGCTATTTGGTGGGTGACGTACTCCCCCGTGGGCTTCTTTATAACCGCTGCCACCAATTATACTATTTGGTGGGTGCACGTACTCCCCCGTGGGCTTCTTTATAACCGCTGCCACCAATTATACTATTTGGTGGGTGCACGTACTCCCCCGTGGGCTTCTTTATAACCGCTGCCACCAATTATGTCTACCCGTCTGTGACGTCGTGGGAATACACAATAATCACAGACACGAGCTTCAATGATAAATATGTACAGGTTTATTCACAATATGTACAGTAATACGTTAAGTTACTCAGCTCTGGTAGATCTTTACTTTCCTGATCGCAGGAGCGATCCTTAAAAATGAATAA
Organism: Teleogryllus occipitalis; assembly: GCA_011170035.1. Taxonomy (NCBI): domain Eukaryota; kingdom Metazoa; phylum Arthropoda; class Insecta; order Orthoptera; family Gryllidae; genus Teleogryllus; species Teleogryllus occipitalis. Next base: position 42,218 of record BLKR01010450.1, on the reverse strand, counting down.
CTGACTCGTGGCCCGCGCCACTCCTCAGCGAGCCTCCCGCACACAGCAGACAGCTCCGGCGACCTCTTGTCACCCGTGGATATAGTCCACAACGGCGTCCCAACACATGGTTTGCCGCACGAGCCTAGCTCGGCTCCGCACCGCCCTGGGCGCAAGTTTTTGTGCGTTCGCACGAGGGTTCCCTCTCAGCTCAACAAACCCCACCCCCGCGCTCTGCGTTGCTCTTATATAGCCCCCACCCACGTGACCTGAAACGTCACTGGGTTTTGCACACGGCCCACACTGACCGCTTTGCCAGGCATTTTTGGACATCCATTTCCCTGGATTCCAAGAATTTGACACGCGGCACGCGGCAAAAATGCGCTGTCCCGTACTTTGGGCATCCCTTTCCCTAGCTCTTAGGATTTCCCAGAATACCTCGGCGTGTCACATCCTGCCTGGCCCCTGGCGTCTAATCCTCTGCCGCCGCCCTTTGTGGCGGTTGCTAACTGTAGTCCTACAATACGTTACACCCTCATCATTCTCCACCGCTCCCCTCCCCTTCGTCATCCACCTCGTTCTCCTCCGTTCCCCTCTCTTTGCTACTCATTCTCTTCCACCGTCCCTGCTCCTCCTCCTCCACCGCTTCCCTCGTCGTCGTCCACCGTTTCCCTCTCGCTTGTCGTCGTCCTCCTCCTCGTCCCCCTCCTCCTCTGTTCCCCTTCCTCTCGTTCTCCTCCGCTCCACCCTTTTATCCTCATCCTCTTTCACCCTCCCCGTTCCTCCTCCTCCTCCGCTTCTCACGTCATCCTCCTCCATCGTTCCCCTCCCCCTCGTCGTCCTCCTCCCCTCAACCTCCTCCACCGGTCCCCTCCCCACTCATCCCCGCCCTCCTTTTCCTGCCTCCACCTCCTCCACCGTTTCGCTCCCCCTCGTCCTCCTCTTCCTTCTCCTTCTCCTCCGCCCCCTCGACCTCCTCCTCCTCCGTTCCTCTCGACCTCCTCGTCCACCGCTCTCATTCCCTCTCCGTCCTCGTCCTACTCCATTCCCCAACCCCCTCGTCCTCATCCGCTACCCCTCCGCACAGCACCGCTCGAACGCTGCACGTGTTGCTGTAGGTCGCGCTGGGTTCATCAGCAGCGTCTTCTCTACAACTTCCTTCAATGAATCACTGCAGGCACCTTCCCGAACCGACCATTTCCTTTCTTACAACTCTCTTCGAGCTTATTCATAAATCTTCGCACATCATTATTTTCTCTCTCCTAATCATATTTCCGTCAGAATCATTATGTACTTCGTAGTGTATGCAATTTGTGTTCAAATAAATTCACGAGAACGACAAAACTAAAACTGATCATTCACAATAACGATCTACTTGCTCAAGAGGTACAGTTTCTTACAAAAGTTTCTATTGATAGTGCCTAAGAAATGTGCTCTCTGAGAAGTGAGAATCTGATACTATTATTTTTCGAATGATTTTTCGATAGTGTATACATTCTCTAAATACCAATAAAATAAAACTTCATAATATTATTTTCTTTCACATTTTAATTAAAAAAAATACGTTCAAGTTTCGCAGCTTATGAACTTTCTTAGAGAAAGGAACTAAGATGGTAAAATAAGAACAAGAGAATAATTCATATTTTCCCAGTGCTTATATTTATGTAGCTCAGAAACCAAACGAATAATCTTGCATACTACAAAGGAACTGTAATAGTCAAAGTACAGATCAACGAACGGATTGATTCTTCTTTTAAACATGTTTTGAAAAATATCTCAATAACTTCTCAATTTGACGCAAATTTGGTCGCGGAATGTTCATAGCTTTCTGAAATTATCGAAGCAACAATGTAATCGATACATTGATTCGGCGCAAAACATTTCCGCGGCTCTTGGCGCTAATCGCAGACCGTTGGGTCTCCCGGTAGACGTTGCAAGCCGCGCCGACCGCATCCCGGGCTTAATCGGTCGTTGGCGGAGGGTGTTGCAAAGCTGATAACGGGCATCGCCGTTTCTGGCGCCGATTCCCGGTACATCAGGCTCACTACTTTGTTAAGCTTGTTGCTGCGTATCTGAAATCTCGCGCAAGCCCGCCCAGCCCCAACCGATCCACCGCATCATGCTGGTACACGGCCGGATACACGTCAGCAATTGGACGTTTGAATCACTGCACTTGCTTGGGAAGGGAGTAAGACCGTACACATCGGATTGTTTTTCATGTGTAATTGAAATACAATTTTTTGTTTAAATAAAATAACGTTATTGAAATAATTTTGCATATTGGCAAATTGTTCAGGCAAACCAAATCTTGTAAAATTTCATGAAAAATAAAACATATAAAATATTTTCACAATGAATTAAATGATCAAGAACAGTTTCATGCATCAGGCGTTTTGTCTCAATCAATGATTGTAGGCTACAAGCAAATTATAATTATTAAGAAATTACGGTTACTTTAAGTCTTAATTCTCTTTGAGAAAATATTCTTATTCCAAATGCATGTTGATCAAATCAAATTGATATGTTTCTCTATATGACTGTCTCTTATGAAAATATAGAAATACATACATAAAATTAAATACATAAATTAATACATAAAATCAATTTTTTTAAATCATAGCGAAACCAATGAACAAAAATATAGTTAATAAAATTCATTTCTTCGGGGCTGATGGGCCGTGGTCCAATTGGCGTTGAAATGCCAAACGTTTCGCCCACGACTGCGGTGGGCATCTTCAGTGGCGAGGTCTCGGGCGAAGTGTCCGGGTCGGCGGCTGACTAGCGACTGACAGCCGCCGACCCGGACACTTCGCCCGAGACCTCGCCACTGAAGATGCTCACCGCAGTCGTGGGCGAAACGTTTGGCATTTCAACGCCAATTGGACCACGGCCCATCAGCCCGGAAGAAATGAATTTTATTGACTCCGGCCGTGAAAGCCTTCAATGCTTTATAAAAATATAGTTGGGAATACTTTTATTGATTGAAGTTAGTAAGTCGCATGTAGCACCTCTTTGGTATTTGTGTTTTCCCTATTGACTGTTATTTTTATTTATTCTTTTAATCATTAGGTTTACTAGCCATTCGCGTCCCTCAGTAAAAGAATAATTTTACTTGTACATACGTTTTATGCAGAGTCTATATTAAGATCATTACTCTTCATTTTGAAATACAAAATAGTAAATAATTTTTTAAACACTTCTCACTTTTCACTCAATATCCTTTGGGAAATTTGTGGCGTTAAACATTTATGTTCCAGCGACGGTATCTGAAAGACAGGTGTTACCGTCGAGTACAATATGTGTTATAAAACAAAATGTTTAGAGCAGCTGCTACAAGCTATCACTCACAGGTGTTAGATTTAGTTTTTTAATGTGTGACCGATTGTGACTTTATAGCTGAGAGATGCGTTCACATTAACTAAGCATTACCCATTTGCAACGCTGTGTCGTGTGGCACATGTTAAGAAGTGCCTCAGTTCTCTGATTCTCGTTAGAACAAGTAAAAAGGGGATAAATGTAGGTACTGTGAAATCATCTGTTTTATAAGAAATATTAATGCAATTACATAATTTCTAAAAAAGTCTTATGAAAACATCCCTTTTCTGTATGAACTACTCATTCTATCTCCGCAAATAAGGTGTTGTGTGAAAGCTGAAGTCCCCGATGACCGCACGTGTAACTACATATTTTAACGTACTTTATAAGTATTAATAATAGAAAAAAATATTTTTATTTTTTACTGCTATGTTATTGCTTCTTAATACCATCGATATTGAGCTTGATATACCCCGCGTAACTTACATGTATCGAGCGAATCGTAGTTACGAGGGAAATATGAAAACAGTTAAATGAAGCTATATGTTTTGTTACGGAACTATAGCTGTGGGAATTATGAAAGGTAATTACAGGAGGGAAATATGAAAAAACAAGCCGAGTCAAGATAACAACTAGTTAATTAGTAAATCTGAATCATTAAAAGTAGGTAAAAAATAAAATCATGTATGTACCATTGTCGTTAATTGATTCTAATGATCTCAGGCGACAAAAAGATCTAGGGCAAGTGCTCTCGCCTTGAGTCGCCCCTAGATCATTAGAATCTTTATAACGCTCTTGGTACAAAAATAATTGATTTGAAATGTCCAAATCAAGAACAATCTGACGAAGACGTAAGTAACCAGTTCTGGCGATACCATTGAAGCGAAGTCGCAGCACACTCTTTGCGCACAGTGTTAGATTTGGCAGTTTGAAGTTACATTTGCGTTTTTCAATGTGTATTTTTACTACACTTCTGAATTCGTAGGTAATTTTCAGGATGATGGCAACAGTGATCGCAGTGAAAATGACTGGGTGAGGCGGGCAGTTGCGGGGTCAGACGAGGCAGCTCAGGGCGATTGATTGATTGATTGTTCGTGATTGCGGAAGCGTCAACTACTGAGGTCATTAGTCCTGAAAGTGTAGTGCATGTATTATCGGGAGATGGCGGTGATCTTCCCCCACTGAATGTTGAGATCGGTCGCGGATCTACCGCCGACTAGCAGGGCGTCGACTAGTGTTGATCGAAGAAACCACGGAAAACTATCGATCAGAGCAGTCGGCCGCTAGAATTCTCCTGCAGGCAGCGACTGAATTCGACCTAGATGAAAAGCTAATGTCGAAAATCCTGCCGCCGTCGGGACTCGAACCTAGAAGGCCCGGTCAGAGGCACTGCAGTGACATCAGTTGATGAACTGAGCCACCGCTCCCGATCTCAGGGCGAGAAATGTGGAAAAGAGCAGGATGGATTTCAGCAATTTGGCAGGGCAAGCCAGAGCAAGGATAAACTTTAGGCTGAATCCATTCCTTTTTTCCTATCCCAATAGATGAATGTAATAAACAAGAACCCGGGCATGTAAAATTGAATTCGGCTTTAAACTCCCCGCGCGATTTAATCGCTCAGGTTTCCACTAGTAAAGATTAATGTAAAACGAAATAATATCGACTTGTTTATAAAACTTGAAAAATAAATCATTTCCCCGGCAACACGTGACCTAGGCAAATCGCCGTGTGCAACCCAGTCGCAACGTGGCGAGGCGACCTTGTTGGTTGCATGACCCCCCGGCTGAGGAGGGGAAGTGAGGCCTCAAAATGGCGGCCGCCAGCTGCGTTGCACGTGTGCGTGGGGCAGGGGGAGGAGGAGGGGGAAGGGGAGGGGGCGCGTCCAGATAAGCGCGCCCGCGCCGCCGCCCGCCGTGCGCGCCTCGCCCGTCCTTGAGGGCCGTCGCTTCTCCTGATGGGCCGATATCCCGCGCGCCCACGCCCGCTGCACTCTTCCCCCACCCCCAACCCCACTTTCCTCACCAACGTCCGCCTTGCCATCGATATATATATATATATATATATATATATATATATATATCATATATATATATGCCTGCCTCTATATATATACGAGGCGCGTTCATAAAGTAAGGGCCGTTTGGTCACAGAAAAAAATGTACTCATAAGAAACAAATTTTATTGTCATATTTAGTTAGGTACAATCTTACTTTACTTCTCTACATAATTGCCGTTCACTTTTAAGCATTTTTCGTACCGCTGCACCAGCTTCTTTAACTCCTCCGCATAGAACCTTGCCGCCTGAGAGTTGAACCAGTTGACAACGGCGTTTTTGAGTCCCTCTTCGGTTTCAAAACGTTGTCCACCGAGCCACTGTTTAAAATGCAAGAAGAGGAAGTAGTCGCTAGGTGCAAGGTCGGGACTACGGTGGGTGGTCAAAAAGTTCCCAACGAAAATCTTGAATTTTCTCATTGGTTTTGGCAGCAGTGTGAGGACGCGCGTTATCGTGGAGGAGGATTATGCCAGATGACAGTTTCCCGCGGCGTTTGTTTTGGATCGCACGTCTCAATTTTTTGAGCGTTTCGCAGTACACGTCAGCTGTAATTGTTGTCCCACGTTCCAAGAACTGAACCAAAAGAACACCGTCTTTGTCCCAGAAAACTGTAGCCATCAATTTTCGACTTGTGTACTGAGTTTGCCTAAACTTTTTCGGTTTTGTTGAAGATGAGTGTCGCCACTGCATCGATTGCAGTTTTGTTTCTGGGTTGGCGTAGGATACCCACGTCTCGTCTCCAGTAACAATGTGAGAAAACAAATCATCTCCATCTTGTTGATAACGGGCCAAAAACTTTCGCGTACTAGACATTCTTTGCTCTTTGTGGTGGTCGGTGAGCATTTTTGGTACTCTCCTTGCACACAATTTGCGGTATGCGAGGTTTTCTGTGACAATATTGTAAACAGTAGTGCGTCCAAGTTGAGGAAATTTGTCAGCCAGACCACTAATAGTCAATCGACGATCAGATCGCAGTGTTTGGTCCACTTGTGAAACGATTTCATCGATTTGGATACTGGGCCTGCCACTCCGCTCTTCGTCATGGACATTTGTTCGGCCATTTTTAAAATCACGGCACCATTGTCTAACCTTTCCTTCACTCATAACTGTAGGTCCATAAACCAGGCATAACTTCCGATGAATTTCAGCAGCCGACGATCCTTTTGCACATAAGAAACGAATCACAGAACGCACTTCACAGTTGGCGGGATGAACGATTTTCGCGGTCATTGTTCTTTGCATTCACGGACAACAATACGACTTCAGAATCAAAACAAATGACGCTGTAGCTTCGCAATGAGTCAGTAGATGGCGCTGCAGTAGTAAAACTGTGCTTCGAAGCGCCAATATTTATATATAAGCAAACGGCCCTTACTTTATGAACGCGCTTCGTATATATATATATATATATATATATATATATATATATATATATATTGTGATATACCAAAATTACGAACCATTTTATTACGGAAATGTCATTTTATATGACATAGAGAATAGGGACGTCAGTAGACGATCGCGACGGGGTCGCTATGTGACAAATAAATAACCGGCGTTAAGGATCATTTTCGTTAGGTTGAAATGACAGTTGTATAAAATTAACTATCGTTTTATATATTAGGATAGAGCGTTCTTGTAGGAAGTGAAATTAGTGTCTAGGCGTCCACCCGAGACGCAAGTGAGAGAAGTCACGGATTATAATAGAATCGCCGGGAGAAGTTTGAACCAGATCACGGACATTAGGCGAGGACTTCAGAAGCAAGATTCTGCTGCGTCAACGGAGAAGGTTCTACGGGGCGCCATCGAACGAAGAAGTGAAGAGCGTGCAAAGACCCACGAATGAATAAAACGGTTTTATAACTATTGTAATATAGAGAAAACTGGTCATGACCAAAGATGAATTCATTTTGATTATCAATATAATAAATTCCAATTTGTTAAGTTGAAAGAAAGCTGATAACCATTGTTCGTTACGTGCAATCCAGCATTTTAATAAGATTTTCAGATTCCTCGCCACTCCGTAAGGATGGCAGATTGAATAATTGGTTGCAGAGTAAATAGCAACAATTATGAACTTCGAACTCCAATTAACTGAGCTAGCACAAAATAATTTTGGAAGGAGAGATATTTAAATTACGTAGGAATCATTAGGTCTCAAGTGTAACCTTTTCCTGGCGCCCAAATTACATTTAACAGTAATAATTATGTTTCAAAATGTCCTTCCAAGTGGGGCTTGTTTTTAAATAGAAAGACGGGGCTTGTTTCAAATTGGCACCAGTCAACGTCGGGCATGTTTCAATATATATGGTCTCCCGGTAGGGTGACAAATCTTTGAACAAATTTAATTATTAAAATACATTTGTTAGTACAGTAACAAGGTTCAACTTGGTATTCTTTACGTCTGCAGAACACATTTCCGATTGTAAACGCGTCTAGAAAGGTGACAAGGTGGTGAGAATTGCATAAAAATATATATTTATTTACTTTCTGGTCTATCGAAGTGATTTGGGTGGATTTCAAATACTTACGCAATAAATTGCTGAGGCGTCTGATGGGCAACGTACCGGCTTCCTGTGGTGCGATTGCAGGCTCGATTCCCGGTCGGGTCAGTAGACTTGTAGCTTTGCTTTAAAATCGTCTGTTTCTATAATTGTGTGGCGAAGAAACGTTCAGTGAGGTGTAGTTTGGTAGTTCCGTCATGTTCGCCGTAGGTCTCTTTTACCCTCCAAGCGTGGAAACTGAACTAGTCTGAGGGATGGGGGACACCGTTAGCTAGCCGAGAAAGTCGGACAATCGACCCAAAGTACCAAATACATATAATTACGGAGTGTAGGAAAGTGGATTTGACTGCTCGAGCGTGCTGGTGAATGGGTGGCGGATTCGCCTACCACCAGGTGCGGAGAATTTGTGTGATGCGTTTGGCTTCGATGAGTTTGTGCCACCTGCCGGAATCGAATTTGAAGGCCGACTGTTCTGATCAGTGGTTTCGGTGGTTGCCCTGGCCACTTCCAGGCGAATGCCGGAGGAGAACCCTGGAATATGAACAACGAACGTATTAGGACACAGGATGATTCAAATTTTTTTTCGGCTACTCAAGATCGGACTTGTGTTCTCTAAGACAATGCCATTTCTGCGGAAAAGAATTAGGAATTCTCCATCGTTTTGAAGTGAACAAAAAACAGTGACATTGAGAAGAGACATACATTTTATATACAGCCTTACGATACAATGCATTGTCCATATCCTGAAATTTTGTAGTTGCACGTTAGTGTGTAATATAAGACGCCAAGCTGAAGATAATGCGCACTAAACTATGAAACATTGAGTGTCGCGGAACGCTCACTTTCGCGGGTTCCGGTGGGTCATCACATTCTTATGATAGGTTTCCCCTTTGATCCATCGTGCTCTCTGCCTCTGTCCGTCTGTATCGAAAGTTTTGTCGCTAAGAGTATGTAATTGTTCTTTGCTGGAGGAATAACGCTTACGATTTTGCAACACCAGAACACAACACCTATCGTAAGATAGTTTTCTTCAGAAATACGAAAGACATTATGAATCATACTGTAGATGTATGTTTTAATAACGAAAGTGGTTCTTGAATTTTATTTACAGGTGCAATAAAGGTGGACGTTATTTATCTTTCGGGAATCGTGATTTATTAATAATGTATTTTAGTCACAAGCTACCATTACCTTTTTGGCACAATCCGCTGCTTATAACTGTTCATACTGTTCATGCGACCAAATTGGATTGTCTGGGTATCGATGACAGAGATGGTAGAATGGGGGGAAATAGTAAAGACAGATGCAGGAAACGTTTTGAGCCGGTCATGATCCAAATTGGTTTGTAGAAGAAGAAGCTGCAGATATGAGATCAAAATAATCTCTGGATAAATTCGTTTGATCATGGCGAAACGTTTGAAAACTGAGAATTCACTATTTCCGCCACCTTTTAAAATTAATCAGCTTTTCATTTGTTTTTCAAAATATCAGTATTTACTGATAATGATGTTTAAGATTATACGCTGTATTGCGCAAGAAATGAAATAGTAAACCTGCAGCAACCTCCTAGAAACGAGCTCAAGAAACAACTAGATTAATATTCCCTTTCCTTTCTTGAAGGTCGTCAAAAGGAAAACATGAATTCATGGGTAATAAAGTGGTTTCGTAATTAATTATTCTACTAAATTTGAAATATATCTGGCTCTGTGCAAATTATTCGCAAGGGAACTACATAAATAATACAAGCAACTTTGTGAGCTTCAATTTTTAAATGTTTGTTTTAAAAGTAAAAATAGCTTCATATACTAATCCAATTTTGAACATGTCTGACAACCCGTGGAACGACATGGCGCACTCCAAAATGTAATACGTTTAAGCTAATGGTGCTGAACAGCACATACTTTCTCGCCGGTATTTTCACGTAAAATTCCGCGAAAAGTAGTCAAATTTTCGAAAAATTGTACACGACCTTATTTCAAAATCTATATTTAAGGAACAGATTTCATCAAGGGACAAAATCTCTCTTCATAATTGTAGTTGAAGGATGAAGTCGAAAAAATTTTTAATTTTACAATTTTCGTAAAATTAGGGTTTTCAAGGAACACGACACCTGCACCCAATCTCTTAAACGTCCTTCACACAATCCAACAAAATTTAATACAAAACGATGGAGCCATTTTTTTAAAAAAAATTGAGGGTTGTCCCAGAGACTTCATGTAAAATACCCCCTAAAAATAAAATATCGATTTCAAATTCAAGGGGCTGCAACATCAGCCACATCGATTGGGGAATATCAATTTTGGAGAAAATCGGCTGAACGGTTTAGCCGCTAGCGTTGTTCAAAGACAGAGGTTTTGCCGTCTTTCGATTTTTCGGTATCAAGGACCCACAAAACATGGATTCTGGCTACACCACGTGTTATATATATATATATATATATATATATATATATATATATATATATATATATATATATATATTTAAATTTAGGAACTGGATTTATCTACTTTTGCTTTATCAGGGCCCTGTAATAAAATATTTTCTTGCAGCACAATTGCAAAATTGCCGTTTCTTCGCAGCATTACATAACATTCTCTCTACTACGTAGCGAGAAAGTAATTCTCTCTACTCCGTCGCAAAACAGTAAAAAGAGTAAATTCCGGCATTAGAAAACTCACGTTCCATGAGGGGTTTTAAGCCTCCAGGAATTAACGTTATGGAGTGATGCACGCTAGTAACGTGTGTTGCCAGTTGCATTTGCGCCTTCTTTTCTCCTTATACCATAATCTTCAAAAATAGCTTCTATATTTGCTGTTAAATCTCTTTGAAGCAGGCCCATTCCCTATCCATCTGCAGCACACTTCCTGTGTTTTGTGACAGCGGTGTCTCATAAATAGTGCAAAACCGTCAAATTTCCTTAGTGTTTTTTTAAGAGGGGCTCGTGGTTAAAGGTGCAAAGGAAAAAAGGTAGAGAAGAGTAAGCTGCTAGAGGCAACTCTCGAGGACCGTCCGCTCACGCTGACTCAGGGCGGCGGGACGCGATGGCGATAGGAGGGGAAGCGCGATGGCGGGGCGAGGGGCGGGGAAGGGGCGCGGAGGAGAGTGGGTGGAGGCTCAGAAACGAGGCTGATTGAAGCCACGGCCATAAAAGTTGTCACTCAGGGGGAGAGAAAAAATTTGTGCATTCGCCCACGCTCGTAAAGAGGCGCTGTAGATGCGGGGCGCAGACGAACCCAAGACGACGACCAGGGGGACGCCCGTGAATTTTAACACTTCAGAAATACGTATACTCAAAGAGAAGCACACAATATATCAAGGGAAAAAATATGAAGAAATTTCTCTTAGGAAAAAAAAGTTGTAGGGTACAAGACGAAGCAATAAATAAGAGATTTAGAGTGAATAATGAAATATTGGAATTTAAGAGAGAAAAGAAAGGGAATGGAATATGTAAACACTGGATGCACACAAGTGATAGCCGAACAGATCGCACCGACAGAAAGAATACTATCTCGTGTGTCCAGAAAAATACATCAAAAAGTAAATCAACAACAAAAGTTTATTATTCACTTCTTACAACCCAACTTCCGAATAGGATCAATGCAACGCTCACAACCATGTATACCAGAAGACAAAACAAAACAAGCAAGCACGGTCGTCGTCGCCAACAAGCAAGCAACAAAACAAGCACGGTCGTCGTCGCCAGGATATTTACGAGTACAATTCAAAGTCACCGAGACCCAATGAGAACCAATAATACAAGGAGGAACGGTCAGTGTAGGCACAATCACAACAATAGACATATAAAACGCTCTATCTCATTATAGTACTACCGCTCCGTCACCTGGCGCCCCTTTATATGTGCTACGCCCATTCTATACATCATCAGAGGCTCGTCCCTGCCTCTGGTTGCGGTGACTGCTTTTGCCGCCACTAAAGCCTAAGCCGCGCGCCTAGCCCGGCTGCAAGCGCGCTCAATATGATAACCATAATACTATCAAGAAAAACTAGGCAGAGGAATAAAAGGAAAGCGGAGAAAAGTCAACTGCTTTAAGGGAAAGACGAAAGTGGTTAAAGAACAAAGTGTTTAAGCGGAAAAGGTGTGAAACGAGAAGAAAAATACCGCTCAGAGGAAGCGATAGAAGAGACGAGGAAAAAGTCAGGAACGCGGAGATGTTGAAAAGGGTAAGGGATGAAGGATAGTGTTAGAGAAGAGGTTAAGAGGTGGTGAGAATGACAATGAGGAGCGGTGAGAACGACATTAAAGTGGAGAAGAAGAGGAATGGAAGCCACAAGATGGAGACGAAGAAGTAAAGTATGGGTACGACAAAAAAGTGTAAGATAAACGACAAACGGATCAGATGTGGGACGCGGGAATTGAGAGTAAACAAGAGCTGTTGATGAAAAGAATAACATGAGATCAAAGAAGGAGAAGATAAAATCTGAAGATAAGAGAATGGAGGGAAACAAGAAAAAATAAAGAAAGTGCAGTCGCGAAAATATGGGAAGGGAAAAGCACAAGAGGAGAGCAAATGAGCACACGAGGACAGCAGATGAAGGAGGGGAATTTCGCGGCAACGAAGAGCGAGAAGATAACAAAAATGAAAAGAGGAATGTATGTGTGGTTGAAGGGACTGAGGAAGCTGAGAAGGAAAGGGAAGAATGGAGAGGAGTTTAAGGAGGAGAAGGAAAGAAAAAGCAGAATAAATGAAACGAAGGGTAGGTGAAGGAAAAAAAGAAACCCCAAACAAATGAATAAATCAAAAGGGAGAAAAAGACGAAAATGAAGGGTGGTCGTAGGTGCAGAAGAACGCCAAAACAAAACAAAAAATAAATATGTAAACGGATGATAAAAACGCCAGCACCGTGACTGTAAAGATGCCATGAGGGAACGAAAAGAACGACGTGAAGACGATGTGCGAGGAGGAAAACATTATCAAAAGCAATGTCAGAGCGAAGGAAGTCAAAGCGGAAAGTCATAGCGGAACCCCACAACGACCGACGTAAGGACGCCGTGAGAGGAGGAAAAAAAACAGAACAGGATGCCATAACGAATGACGATGTGTGCGGAGGAAACCACCATCAAAATGCACAACGCAATAATCTGAAAACGGAGGAAGAGAACCCTACACCGATCTACGTAAAGAACCAAGAGAGGAGGAAAAGAACCCCAGAACAGATTGTGACAGAGCAAAGGAAGTGAGAGGATGTGCGGGGAGAAAAATACCATCAAAAGCTCCACGTGATGACGTCAGAGCGTAGGAAGGGAACCCTAGACCGCGCTACGTAAAGACACCATCGGCAGAGAAGCCCAGACCAGGACGAAGGATGTAAAGACGCCGTGAGCGGAGAAGCAACAGGGCGAGGAGGCGGGGTAGGAGTGGGAGTAGGCGCGGGCGGGCGTGGGGCGGACGGCGCGCGGAGCGGAGCGGAGTGGCGCGGAGCGGAGCGAGCGGCGCGCGTGGCCGCGGGCTGTTTGCAGGGATGATTGGTCGTTTTCAAGAGCAGTATGATTTATAGCTTTCTCCGCCGGTGATTACCTGACCCAGTGTGGGCTCGACCGCGCGGCGCGGGCCCGCGCCCTCCCCCTCCCCCTCTCTCGCCCGCCCTCCCACGGGCCGATCTGCGCATCGCACCGCCCAGCAAGTATTTGTCAAATGATAATGCTTCCCTTAAAACCCGCCCGCCTCGCCCAAAAAGACGATGCGGCCCCGAGAACGACTATAATAAAGCGCGCAATGTCTCCTTTGTTCGGGCGATGCTCGCTGAATTGCGCAGTATCCGTCGCCCCGCGCGACGCGGCGTGGCGGGCGGGCGGGGGCGGAGGAAGGGGGGAGGGAGAGGGGGAAGGGGAGAAAACTGCCCCCGAGCGGAAGATGCGATCTGCGGCGAAGTGTCACCGCTGGACGTCTTCATCTCAGAGCGGGCACCCCACGCGAAGGAGAGAAGTGGGAGTTCCCCAAGGATAACTATTCATGTACAAACAAAAACGTTTCGGTGATGATTCGCGCATGGTATTTGTTTAAACGTTCTTTAAGCCAAACATAATGCTGGACCTGTATGTAATAAATAGGGCTCGGATTTTATTGACCTAAAAATCAGCGAAATACGCAAGCATTTATGGCCTCAAACCTATATAAATATGACGTTAAAAATGACGTTATACAAGTATATTTTTTAAAAATTCCTGTTCATAACAAATACAAAATTCACGCAACAACAGATTGTGAGTAGGGTACATATTCACTTACGTTCAAGTTCACTTACGTTTTAAATAATCCTTTGTGGTACATTTGTTGAGTTTATTTGTGACAATATCCCCTGATACATTGTCACGCTAGACACATTTTCAAATCTTATATTTTTGTGTCCTTAAAAATATGATATATGTACGCATTTTGGGCATAATTTGGCCAAAATATGATCTTTTACTAAAAACTGATCTTAAAAATATGACAAATATATTAATTTATGGCAAAATTTGGACAAAATATGACCTTCTACTAAAAACGGTGTAAATATGACTATATGCACAATAAACATATTTTTTTCTAATCGACACTACTTGGATTCGTTCATACATTGTTTTAAAATTTCCCCCAAAGTTCAGGAAAAATATATGACTTGTCATTAACATTCTGGCCCTAGTAATAAAGTATTGATTTTTTTCTTTTTCATTTCCATCTTCGTCCTTGATTTCAGTGAACAATTCTTTCTATTATTTTTTCTTTTGTTTATTCTTAGAACTAATATTTCTGCCACCGGATACCAGATATTCTCTAACAAATATTCATCCACATTGATTTCCATCTTAATTAATGAATTAATTCGTTCATTCATTCATTCATTCATCACTTGCTCTGCAGCACCTCATCTGCTAAAGGAGATAATCATGCGTTTTTTTGTTTTGGTTTTAGACAAACGTCTTTTATCCCTTGCTGGTATTTGTTCAATCTTCTCAGCACTGTTGGTCGTGGTGATCATGGACAAATTTGGTAATGAGGAAGACAGTGATGGCAAAAACATGTGTGGAGATGAAGATGTATGGTTGAATTGACAGTGGGGAGCAGATTTCTAAGATTTAGCATATTTTTGTCTGTTGCTTTAGTGTATAGCTAAGTGAAATCCCTTTACATTTGGTTAGAATACGATGCTATATAGATTAATATGTTAGAGCATATTCGTGCATATTTTGCCGATTTTCTTCTTGGTGCCTATTCGTGTAATTACAGGCATGTATTTTGCATATTTCGCTAAACTAGAGACTTATTTCTAAAACGTTTAATCTTTTCATAGAATCTATTTATTTGTGGACGTTCATTGATTTCGAAAGAGCTTGTTACAGATTGCATTTTTTACTATATATGATAAAATACTTGTGCAAATGTAGGATTTTTTGATTTCATATTTTTTAAATCAGACAGAAACAATGAAACAAGACTTACAATGTACTTTACTAAGGTGAATATTTAATTCAATTATTTCTCCCGCGAAGTAAGGCAAATTATATTACGTTTGCACAAAAATAGATCTTTTCATTCCAGGAATGTTTCTCCTGAATTTTATCAACTAAGCTTCATAGAAGACATAAAATATTGTTAATTTTAATGGCATATTAAAGTGCATGTTTCATAATTTTAAGGTCATAAATGCATATCTTCAAAAGCATATTTCAAAACTTTTAGAGCATAAAAATTCTCTCCCTAATTATCAGTATCGATGAAATTAGACAAAATCCATGTGTCCCCACCCTTGGGTCATTTTCGAAATTCATATATTTAACTATAAACCATGGCATTGGTGAAAATTAGAGGGTGTTATTTATATAACCTAGTTATATAAGTATTATAACTTAGTTATATTTTTGTGTGCCATCTCAGTTTTTTCTTTCTCGCTATACTTACTGAAGTAGTTAAAAGAAAGTACTGTTACACTGCAGCGGATTGTTGCAATTTTTGTGAGAAAAATACGCATTGTGGGGTCCTGATATCGAAAAAGTGGATAAATCTTTTTCCCAAATATAGTAATTTTTATCTTATAACACGCTGTGAAATCAGAATTCACGTGTTATGGATCCTTGATATCGAAAAAATGGTTTCAGAAAAACGTCCGTGTGCGAATAACGCTACCGCCTACACCGTTTATACGATTTTTTTTAAATATTGATATTCTCCGATCAATTTGCCAGAACTCTAGGTTCTAAGAATTTGAAGCGGATGTTTTCAATTTTGGAGGTACTTTACGTGACACCTTAACATCATTGTCAATTTGTTTTCTCAAAAATGATTCCAGATTTTTTGATTAAATTTTTTCTTAGGCTGTGGCAACGGATGCTTAAAGAATGACGCAGTTCTCATTTTCGCTCAACTAAACTATCAGAGTTTTCCACAATTGGAAGAGTTCAAAATACTTTCGGCCTCTTCCTACAAATATAATATTGAAGATTTAGATTTTTCTCAATGAAATCTATTTTTATAAGACATATTTCCATAAGATCATACTCAGGTTTTCGAAAACATGAGTAGTTTTTGCATAATTTTTCGTGAAATATAGGAAATTAGAAAAAAAGTATCCCCAAAACTCCAATTTTATTCTTCCCTTTTTCTCAAGTAGATCAATGTACACTTATAAATAGTGCAGATTCCATTTTTCGTAAACACCTTATATTTTCGAAAGTTGCAAGAAATTAAAATTGCCAAACTACAAAATTAATGATGGAGATTTTTCCTTAATAAATATGTTCAAAAATATTATTTCTTAAAGAGGATCATGAACAAGTATTTGAACATTTTGAACGGTATAAAATTATTTCTTCATTTTTCCTAGAATAGAGCAAAGGTTGACTAGTTTGTTATTTTAGAATTTCAAAAATCTGGGAGTATCCTACACATTCAGAATATAACTCCAAGAAAAAAATGCAATAAAAGTACAAAAACGATTAATAAGAAACATAAGAAAAACAGAGGAAAGACATAGATGAAAAAAACAAAAATGAATGAAAAGAGGAAGAAAACAAAAAAACGTAAACAATGACGAAAAACAACGCAAATATGAAGGGTCCGAAGAAGAAGAAGAAGACGTAGATGCAGAAACCTAGAAGAAAACTGAAAAAAGCGAAAGCCGGAGAAGAAATCCAAGAAGATAAAATAAAGAGAATAAATACGAGAAAAGAGAAGAAACAATTGATGGTGGTAAATGTTCCATTGACACAAAGCCTGATAAGTGATACCGGTAACAAGAAACAACGCCAAGGTAACGACGTCCGAGACGGTAGCCGTGGCGGTAGCAGCGGGGCGGGGGCGTGGGCGGGGGCCCGAGCTGCCACGGTCGCAGGCAAGGCGGCGTGGCGTGGCGTGGCGTGGCGTGGCGTGGCGTGGCGCGGCGCGGAGCCACGGCGCGCCGTTAATCATGTTTGCGCGGCCTTCGTTCAGCAGGCCGTGGCGTGGCGGCGTAAATTCTCGCGACGAACCTTCCTGCGGCGAGCGCCTGCCTTCTCCCTGCAGGACAGCCCAGCTGCTGCGGGAGTCGGCTGACCAATTGAAATGGCCGGAGTGGGAGCACCCTGTCAACTCGTATTTACTAGGCTTGGATATTTTAGATTTCATTTTGAATTCGTTTTATTTGACGATAGGTGGAGAGGATCTGTGGGAGAATGCGCCATTTGATAACCTTGACGACACCATCAGCATTTCCAGTAAATTTTGTTTTCAAACTACAAATGCGGAATCTATATTTGCTGTAAAATCAATTATTCACAAGTAAATATAATTATTCATCACATGAATCAATACTCACCAATCTTTTAGCGTGGAGAAACTCTTAAAATACTTGAAACGGTTTACATTTTACTCTCTTCAGATTTAGGAACAGTTTCATAATTTGTAATAACGATAATAATAATAATAATAATAATAATAATAATAATAATAATAATAATAATGAATTTCATTAATTAAAATGTAATAATTTAATTTCACAAACATAACATGAGAGAAAAAGAAAAACTCAGTTAAGACAAAGGAAGACAGAGAATCTCTGAGAAATGTTAAAAGCGCTGGAGAGATCTAGTTTAGTGTTAACAAGTTCATAACAGTATTTACTGGTTCGAAAAATATATTTGATGTAGATTCTTACGTTTTACTCAATACCACTTCGAATATCCATTACAAATTACTACCAATGCTCCAAGAGTTTAATAGTATAACAGTACCGCTATTCGTGGGACACAATTTTACTTACCAAACATACATCGCAGATTTTAAATGGAAATAACTTCCGGTGATTTATACAAATTTGATATTATGCACGTATGTATTTGTGTGTGTTTTTACATTCAACATGCACCCTTACGAAGCGAGACAAACCAATGGCTTATCTATTCTTGTTAGGCCGACAGATTCGGAAACCCACCCTGTCGCCCACACTTCCTGACCCTTGCAGACTCGTGTGGAACTCGTTAAGTACTAAAGGGAATCACCAGAATACATCCTGCGTTCAGCTGCGCATCTACCTAGATTCACAGTTCATCCCGATCCACTTCCACGGCCTTCCCAGAAGGCGTAACCTGATTGCAACATGACCGGTATTTTGGCAGGGGAAAGACGACTGCTGAGTACTTGTACTTCAATGTACAATTGAAGACGCGAGAGTTCAGAGTATAATTGTTGACGCGATTGTTGAATTGTTTATACTCCGACCAATCCCGTGAACTACATCAGTCCTTATGGTGATATGAATGATGATAGGATGATGATGAAATTAGAGAAAGGGGGAACGGGAGAACCCCGAGAAAACCTATCACAATGACGTTTCGCATATTAAAACAAAAGCAAAAAATCCTTGGTTATTAATTATTGGTTATTAAAACAAAAGCAAAAAATCCTCCTCAAAGGTCGGTAGCAACGCGGGGGCCGGCGGAAGGCAGATAAGTAACTACATTTTCTGGCCATAACTTGAAATAGGTGAATGATTCAGATGGGTATGGGGATATGACTTCGTAGAATTCACGACCATGATGAAATGAGAGGTGTAATTCATGAGATCGGTCGGAGTATAATTGTTCATGCGATTGTTTAATCATTTATATTCTGACCAATCCCATGCTCTTTACGGAGATATGAATGATGATAGGGTGGTGATGAAATTAGAGAAAAGGGAAACGGGAGTACCCCGAGAAAACCTACCACAATGCCTTTCGCACATCAAAACAAAAAAACAAAAAAATCCTTGATTCCCACCAAAAAAAATAAAATAAAATAAAAATGAATGGACCGAAATTTAACCGGACGAGACTTTCGGGCCCTTAATCGAATTGAATTTGCTTTATTTTACGTGGCGAGACTCAGGCCATGAGGCCTGCTCTTCCGTCTGACCACGCAAATTTCGTTACACTCCTTTCAACAAGAGAAAGAAGGTATTACTTGGGCGACGAAACAGGCGATTTGAATTTAGCTCAGAGGCATCATTTAGGCTTGAGAATCTTTTACATTCAGGAAATCTACTAACATGGGACAGCCGGCTTTACTTCCCCTCCGAAGGAAGGCGTACGAAGGATTTTTTCGCCCTTAAAAATCCATGGCTTCGATCGTGTTTGAACCCGCGAACATGGGTATAGCAGTCCGATACGTTAACCGCTACACCATCGCCGCCGCCTTAACCGGCCGGAACCGCCTCAAAGGTCGGGGGTGAGGGTGGGGGGCGTGGACGGAAGGCAGACAAGTGACGCGCGCCACGCGCCCGCTGACGCTGCGCAGGCGCTTCGCCGAACGGGGGCGCGGGCGCTGCCAAGGGCTTAGCCGAGCCCTTCACAGGCCCTGCGGCAGGCGCCTGCCGGGATTAGGCGGCTGGCGCGTGGAGCCAAGGGCTTCTCAGGACCCATCGAGACGCCCTGCTCCGGGAAGAGGGGCGCTTTGGCCGGATGGCTTCCAGGACGCCAACACTTCCTGCTACACTTCACTCTCCCGATTCACGCAACCACTGCTCTAGTGCTACACGAATTTCTAGAATATTGGTTCACATTACGGTTTATTATTTGAAAATTTTGGCACTTCCATTGGTGTAATATTTTTTAGACAGCCATTAGTAAAAGAGATTCTTTGAGGGCATGATTAGTGTACTAAAAGTTAAATTTTTAGCACTACTGCTTAAAGTGACACGATGCTCAGTTGTTCAGATAAATCTGTGACTGAAATGAAGAAAACAGAATACTTTTCTCTAACGTTAATGTATCATTAAGTTGTTTACATACGTGAATTAAAATAAAATGAAAATCTATAAGACTGCCTGAAAAATAGTGTATGACACACGTCGTAAGCCTGATTTTATTTTGCTCGTAGGTCAGCAGCATGAGCCCTTTGGCCTCGTGTAGCAACCTTTCGCAAATTAAAATGTCACTTGTACCACTCGTATCCTAAATAACTATTTTCTATGGTGTTCTCATCCGCTATGAAAGAATGAACGGTATGCCATCACCAGATTCAATATAAACGAATACCGAAGCGAACTATTCTTCAGCCGACCTACAAACCCGTAGATGGCTAAGAGCGATCCCAGATCAGAGGAGCCCGCAAGTGTGTTGGTGTCTAGTGTATGGTCGAAAGGCGTCCCAACCGGACATAGAGGTCGAGTGGATAGCCGCCCTAGAAAGACAAACAAGTCTTCAATGACAAAGAAACGCATTTCAAGGAAATTGATTTCCTGGCGATGAAGAATCAATTTATTATTCTTGCAAGCTATACTTTATAGTTTAGATCTACATCGCGATCAGATTCAAGTGCAGATCTAAGCCTCGCAGATGGGATATGCCCTTATTCAATGATTCCACGGTGCTATTCACACTTCCTGCACATATCCTTATACTTCAGGACAAAAATGTTGGATATTCATGACACTGAGATTTTTTTATAGTTTTTATTTCCTTGTTCGACGTTATTCTACCTTTCAAGGGTTTTTATGATACATAGTATACAATTTTGTTGTAATTACATTTCATCGTGCATGAACAATTGAATTGAATTTACTTTATTTTACGTGGCTAGAGCCATCAGGCCATGAGGCCTGCTCTTCCGCCTGACCTTCGCTCCTTTCACCAACCATGGGAGAAAGAAGGTATTTCTTGGGCGACGAAACAGGCGATTTGAATTTAGCTCAGAGGCGTCATTTCGGCTTGAGGATCTTTTACATGCAGTAAATCTACTAACATGGGGCAGCCGGCTTTACTTCCCTCCGAAGGAAGGCGTACGAAGGATTTTTTCGCCCTTAAAAATCCACGACTCCGATCGGGTTCGAACCCGCAAACTTGGGTATAACAGTGCGATACGCTAACCGTTACACCATCGCCGCCGCCAGAAACAATAGTAGAAGACTAATATTTACAATATAAACAATAACAACTAAGGATACCCAGGAAGGGTCCTTCAGAAAAATGCATACAATATTTGGATTAAAAACATAAATATTTAATTTGGAAATGTTGGAACCTGCTTTACAGCTAATTAAGGAGGATGTAGTAGGTCTTTAGAATATCTTGGTTTTATTCGTGGAAAAAGATTGGCTGATTTACCTAGAGTGTACAAAGGAGTGGCTGGGCAAGATGAAAGAGAAGAGTAGAAATTAGAAGAAAGTTTTAGAATCCAAGTTCTGAGAGGTTCTATAGATAGTTCTTTTAAAATTTGATCATTTCTGATATACCATGGAGCTTTTAAAACATTTCTTAAAAATTTATTTTGCAGTACTTCCAGTTTTTGAAGATTATGACCCTGAGATGATTCCTTTGACCAAGAGACATACGGTACTTGAAATAAAAATGCCTTGCTCTTTTGTTTTTTCGATCGTAAATGTCGTCTTTTCTTTCTCGAGGGACACAGTTCTCAGATAGAAAGAAAGTGTAAACGAGAGTGCTCGTTATTTTGAATCTGTTTCTCCTTAATATATTTAAAAAAAGTAATTAATGAAACATGTGTTTATTTCATCTTAATACTTAAGTTTGTAACCTATATTCTAGATTCCTTATCCACATTTTAAGGCGTATTTTTCATCTTTCTGTTCAAAAGTAACATAAATACAATTTGATACGTTTTGGATCACAGATTTAATTAATCGTAAGATCGTTAAAATCGTAGGATATACAATGCCATTTCCATTATATTTAGAACCCATTAAAATTTCTTATAAGTATCATTAAAATTTGAAATTTAACCAAAACAAGTTAATTTGACATTTTTACCACAATTTTACCAACTATTAGCTCTTTACGTTCCTTTGTCAAATTTCGAAAATAAACACGTTACAGAGTTCGTAGGATGGAAGTGTGCACTGTGATATCTAAACTTATAATGGCACAAGTCACAGGCATCTCCTTTAACGTTCACTAAACAAAAATTCTTTATATTTACTCTTTTTAAGCATCTTAAAGTTATCGCTAAGTTCATTCTTCTAAGTTGTTTGCACTTTTCACTTCTTGTTTCACTCTACAGTCGATTAAGTCCTTTGTCTCTTTTTATTTCGTTTGCTCCTCTGCCAACTTGCCTACCTTTCGAGACTTAACAGGCAGGAAGCTTAGAGCCTGGTGTAGACATTTAGGGCTCTCGATTGCGATTGCGAGGACGAGAAAGACCGCCAAGACAGGAGAACATCAGGACGGCAAAACGGCGGGGACGAGAAGGACAAGGACGATTCATTCTTGATTTATTAATGAGTGTTTCCCGCGTTAACTACTATAAACCTTAGTCCCGTAAGTGAGTTATATCCCGAGGGGTGGCTGAACTGGAACGTGAGATTCAGCCCCGACATCCAGGTCGATTTCAGGGGTTTGCAGGGATGGATCGACGAGGATTGGAGATCCGTGAGGGCGGCGAGGTTCTTGGACGACGGGGGTGGCGGAGGTGACGGGGAGTGCCTGGGGTGTTATTCTGGGCGGGTGGGGTGACGGGAGCGTCGAGGGCGGTGGGGGCAGTGGGGGCGGGGGGCGGCGGGGGGCGGGGGGCGTGGGGGGGTGGGGCGGTGGGGCGGGGGGGCGGGGGGCGGTTGGAGCGGTAGGGGCGCAGGGCAGCGGGGGCGGGGCGGTGCGGGGGGCGGGCGGGAGGCGGCGGGCGCAGGGCAGGGCGGCGGGGGGGCAGCAGGGCGGCAGGGCGGGGCGGCGGGGGCAGGGAGCAGGGGCGAGCAGGGGGGCAGCAGGGAGGGGGGGGGCGGGGGGCGGCGGGGCGCGGCGGGGCGCGGCGGGGGCGGCGGGGCGCGGCGGGGCGCGGCGGGGCGCGGCGGGGCGCGGCGGGGCGCGGCGGGGCGCGGCGGGGCGCGGCGGGGCGCGGCGGGGCGCGGCGGGGCGCGGCGGGGCGCGGCGGGGCGCGGCGGGGCGCGGCGGGGCGCGGCGGGGGGCGGCGGGGCGCGGCGGGGCGCGGCGGGGCGCGGCGGGGGGCGGCGGGGCGCGGCGGGGGGCGGCGGGGCGGCGGGGCGGCGGCTCGGCGGGGTGGCGGGGCGGCGGGGCGGCGGGGCGGCGGAGCGGCGGGGCGGCGGGGCAGCAGGGGGCGTGATGACATGCAGAGGGCGCTTACGACGAGGGCGACGCGCCGCGGGGAGGGGCCGGTGGCCGAGGGCCGAGCGGCGAGCGCAACGGGACAGTGGGCCAGAGGAGCTGCGTGGCCCCCAATTACCACCGCCGGCCCCCGGCAATTACTCACGTGCGCGTCGTGACGTCAGCGCGCCGCCGCCCTCGCCCTCGCCGCTATCGAGATCCAGCACTCATCCTCAAGCAAGACGGGCGAGACGCCGACCTCCCCTCCCTCGCGTCGACTACGCTTACTTCACGTCACCCCCCCCCCCCGCCGGCTCTGTACGCACGTACTCCCCACTGTGCCCAGCTGAACCTGATGCCGGCCCCGCACATTCGGTATTCAATGTGCAATGCATTGCGAATAAGAACTGTAAACTATTAATTGTTATAGTTTTTATTTGACTGCAAATTTATACAACTTAGACAACGACTACGTGTTGGCAATATTTTTATGTAGATAATTAGATCTGTCTGGTCATTGAAAAATATTTTAGTTTGCCAATGTTTGGGAATATTGATCCATCATCAGGGCTATAAAAGTAAAACTGCGCAGCTTATAATCAAAATGTAACAGTTTAGTTTTAAATAATAAACAATTCTAACAAATAAACACCCACAGTTGAATATTTATGATGATTACATAAAATACATACATAAAATTATAATTTAAATATATCTCAGTACATTTCATACCAACCCACCTCGCATAGAAATTGAGTGTTGATTTGCAATGACACATTCTCTTCCACTGTCTCACTACGTATGTTAAAATCAATAAAAACAATATCCGCAACCAGTCAGGTATTTTTGGAACGAGATTCGCGAGTATGTTTCTGAAATACAAAACGCACATCAGCGATAACAAGAGAAACATACACAAATAAAGCAGTAAGCTTTCCGGTTGTTTAGAGAATATTCGATTCCAAACTCCGGTTTTACGGGAGGAGTTCTGTTCTTGGAAGTGAACTTACTGGAAAACCTATTTCACCTCCTTTTGTAAATGAGATACCATCGCTATATTCCTAGAAGGCTGACAGGAGGGATGTTCCTCAGCAATTCAACTAATCAAGACTTCCTGCTCGCTTCGCCTATTCCGTAGGTCACGATCAGGGAGCCAGATCTGGGAATTTTGTCCCACAAGTCGGGAATCTTTTTCGTTGCGAGGAAAAAAATGGGGAACATATATAGACGGGGAAATGTTTGGGGAATTTTTTGGGAAAATTATTTGTATTCGGAGTCGAGATAGAAATGTTCTCACAATTATTATGAATGAAAAAGGAACAACAGTGGTTATTCTCTCACATTTTCATGTACCAAAAATAAACGACAGTCATTGAGAAAGAAAAACGAAGATAGTATAGTGTTTCGAGCTTAGAGCACAAATGTACCTCCTCTATGATTTTGAGGAGCTCAAAGGGCGATGATTGGTTATTTTCAATGTACGGGAACAGCGAATGGAATTGCCAGGGAAAGTTCATGTCGTTTGTCATAATTTTGAGAATATTTTTCGTTTCAAAATGGGGGAATTTTGTTTCATTGCAGAGGTTAGTTGGGGAAATTTCGTAGTAGTGGGGAAAGAGCTCGTAGCACACCTGGCAACTGTCTGTAACTCACGATCGAATCAGTTGGGCCTTGAAGGCTTTCGCAACTCCATCGCAACTCCAACTCGGAAATCCGCGCAAATGCTGCGAAAGAAGCGATCAAGCTGCAGAGCAATTACAGAAATCCTGAGAAAAAGAGAAATCAAACAGAAAGATTTGTAGTTTCTGACACTACGTTTACAACATAACTGGGTCAAAGTGAAGGAGTACATCCCTTTCTCCGTGAACCTGCAAATGGTTGTTAGTGATTCTGGGTGCGTGAGCTACTGAAGTCATTAGTCCCGTAAGAGTAGTGCATGTCCCCTCCTCGGGAGGAGGTGGTGGTGGTGATTTTTCCCCGCTGAATGGCGAGATCCGGCGTCGACCGACCGTCGGCTAGCACGGTTCCTCCCAATCAGGTATCTCCCACCAGCGAGGCACTGCCCCAGACAAGCTCTAAGTACCCGACCGGTCTCCCGGCATGTGTGGTAGTATTGTACGTGTTAGTTAGTGCAAGTTTGCGTGTTAGGGGAGAGGATAGGACAAGGAACAGGAAGGAAAGATCGCACGGGGTCTGTGGCTCGTTTGTTAGGCCATTCGCCTGGTTTTGATCGGAGAAACCACGGAAAACTACCGATCCAGCCGGTCTCTAGAATTCTCAATGTTGAGACATTATCTTCATAATTCAGTTATTTATATTATGTGACTTGGAAAACGTAAAACTAATATGCCACTCTCGAAATATGTAAAATTGATTTATCTCTTGCAGCTTCCCGTTAATGATCAATGGAATGTTAACTAAAATATCATATTTGACTTTTTTTATTTCAAAGAAACGAAAAAAAAGATCTTTTGTGTTTTTTTATGCTTTCAAAAGTCTTTCTTCAATTATGTGCACATGTGTATTTGTGCTTAAGAAGCGATGTCAAATATTTGATTCTCCAAGAAGCCAGAAACCAGTTTTCATTTTGAGGATTTAAAAACTAGTGACAGAGAGATAAATTCGAATTAAAATCCAAGAGAAACCCTATTTTTTAGCATTATTTGTATCGGTAAACGTGGGACTATTATATACGATTCTATGGGTTTCTCTCAAATACTATTTTTCATCACATTTGCTGGTAGTATTCTAAAGGAAATAATATTTTTTTTTTAAAAAAATTCTCAAAATTGCAGTAACAATTCGTTGACATGAATAATAGTGGAGTGAATATAACGAATGGCTCAGGGTTTATAGCATATTTTATATAAAGTGCAATTACGTACATGCAAAGTTTTAACCTGGAGAAGTATTGAGGCAGTAACGGTGTCCTTTGAATTGTCATTGTTCTACTAATACTGAGGAAATCAATTCATTTAAAGCAATTCCAGTCTGAATAGGAACCTGAACAATCACAAAGGGAGGGTATAAATCCACCAGAATTATACAAGCGTTTACACTAACTTGTTACATGCTGTTTTTACACTACCAAAAATTTCTAACTAAACGAATTTTTTAAAGTAATATTGTGATATATCTCGTGGGGTGGTCGCTAGAAGTAATAGCAGCTTACCTTGCATTAATTGGGAAATCGATATTATTGGTAATTCATGAAGGAGAGGGAGTAGCGCTTCCTACCTTCCGGCTATTCCCGTTTCTGGGTATACATGTTTCCTGTACCTGGGTATTCCATGTGATTTCAAGAACGGATGAACAATGACGCTGGATAATTCGCCCGTACGTTACAGATCCTACGTACTAAGCTTCGTTGTAACATATAATAACATTTATAATTATAATAACATTAGTCCGGGAAGTGCTTTTCGCCGCAAAACTTTTGTTACTGTATAACACGTGTTTTGCAATGCCGCACAGATTTTGACCCAGTGTTCAAACTTTTTTTCGCTTTTAGCTTCAGGTGGGTAAAAGTTGCATGTAAAAACCCGCAGTGCCTCTACGCATACCTTGAGTTAGTGTGAGTTCTTCCAAAATATTACAACGTGAATCAGCAAGGTCGTACCATTAGGTCAATTAGCACTGCTTATGAATGAAGGAGCTCCTCGTAACAAAAAATCAAAAAAATTCCAATACGTTGTGCGAAGTCATGCTGTATAGATGCATCAAGCCATCTTTTCTTGTCCAAAGCAGATTGACGCTTGTATGGAAAGATTACGGTTGGATGAAATCTATTAGTATTCTAATCGCAAGCAAGAGACGCTTTCAAATGTGAGAAACGAGGAACGAAAAGACCTTCTCTGTCAAAAATATAGTTTAAAGAAAATCACGTGACTCAAATAATACATCAGAATTATTGGGTACACAAACACATGAATCTTTCAAAGTTCTTAATGAAAATTTGATATTAAATTTTTAATGAAACCTGTAAAATTTGGGATTATGGTAGAAGATACGAAAATTAAGCTAATGTGGAAAAGACCAAACTTTTAGCTACGGTCTCAAGATTATTTTGTTTTCTCTTAATTTCTATTATAATCATTGGGACCGTTCCTTGCGTTGGTCGCGATAATGACAATGCTACGTTGTTGCGAAAATTTGGCCACGGAATAGTTATAAAAGACAATACGATCAGTATCTTTTTACGGGACCAACTATTAGAGGCAAAAGTAAGAAAAATCATTTCCCTCATGACAAACAAACATTTTTTCTAATATTGTAAGCGCCAGCTTCGTTGGCCATTTTCGTGCGAAAATATAGTTTTTGTACTCGGACGTGACTTTTTTGGAATTTGTTAAAAAATACTAATGCTACCGCTACTCTCGCATGGCGGTTCCTAAAATTTCTCACTCATATACACTCTCTAGCTTTGTAGAATCGTAGAAAAGCATTTTTTTATGAATTAATTAAAGCACCTGCGGAACAATGAAACATCTGAAAGCCTGAATGGACTCATAAATCTTCCTTATTCAAATCCTCTCTTCTTAGACGATTTTATCGAATTCTTTCGTTGTTTTAATCCTCCCACAACAGAGGGTTTTCAAAGGCCACAGAATCAAATGCCTACTGAAGCGTCTTTCAAAGCAAAGCGAACGAGCAATTACACCCGCGCAATGTCACGAGTCGGGCTAAGGCGTCGTCATTGCTACAGGCTGAATATTCATCACCCCCTGCCTCTGTTTCACCTCCCATTCACCCCCTCCCGGCGAGCACGTTTTGAAGGGGGTGTCACATGTCACCGTGAATTACATTCACACTTTAATATCACGTGCAAGCCCCTGGGCGTGTAGGCGACGAGCGGTGAGTTATTTTCTCATCACACTCCACGCGCACACAAGCGCCGAGCATTCTGGGCGAGTCATTCCGTAATGACGGTTGACGATTTCTCCCCCTCAACCCTCTCCCTCTTTCTGTCTGTCTGTCTCTCTCTCTCTCTCTCTCTGGCCACGCAACAAATTGCGGCGGTCACCAGCTCGAAAATTTTCAAGGAGGGAATAAAAAGGCCGGGACAACACCGCTGAATGTAATTAGATTTAGGAGGCAGTGCTGGTTTAATAAAAGGGTGATGTTTCGTGTGAGAGACGAATGCCCGACTGCGAGAGCAGCTGATACGTTGGCAGTGGGGAGGGAAATGTTGAAAGGAGAGGGCGTTGACCGGGTTATTCATGATTTACTACACCCGGGGTTGTTAACCCTTTAGCCGCACACCTGTTCAGAAAGTGAACTGAATGTTTGGGAAATATTTTTATAAAGAAAACCGATGTATAAATGAATAAATTAGTACCTGAAAAGAAAATATTAAGTTAACAAACACAAACAGGTCAAAGAAAACGTTCTTTTGACTCAAGGGCATCTTTTTGCCTCTGATAATTATTATAAAACAGATTAAATATCAGTTCTATGTTTTGTATGATAGTAAACCTTTTTTAATAATCTTGACAAATATAGCAATTTACATACTTATTTAAAATTTAGATTTTGGGTAGATTTATCTCATGAATGAAGTAAAATATCTTCAAATCTTCATTACATATTTCATACGCTCATAAGCAATTACATGTTTTTGACACATTCTACGCATTTAAACGCATTGAAATCTTTTACAGACTGCATTGTGATAACGAGTTCAAGCAAATAAGATTTCAGGTAGAAACGCTATCATGGAGAGCTGCCTACAAACTCTTAGCCCAACATTTTATTTTTTTACGTATCATTTTTTTTATATTTACATTTAATACATAATTACACATACAAATTACAAAACCTGATACTATGTATCTAGACCGAATACCCTTGATCCATTACAAAACCTACATCCTAAACCCTTTCGAATTTTGGCGTTCACTACAGATGGTCTCTCCACCGCATCAAAGCCGCCAAAAGTGATCATACGGTTTTACTCAGTATCCGCCTCCCCCGATGGGGAATATCTACCGTCAGAAAACTATTCTTAGCCCAACATGCTGCAAGATTGTCAGTTACTCCAAATTTTAAAAAAAAATCAATATAATAGGCAAAAACACAGGAAGATAATATAAAAATAGAATAATAAGCATCTTGTCAATATCTAGCATTGCAGAACGACCTGAGAATTAGGAGAGGTAGAATCACAATTCACAAGTTTGGCCCAGGTAAAGAACTGATTGACGAAAATGTGGGTCAGAAATTTGATAGACCAATAACCAATAATGTCTTAAACATTGCCTAACGTAATAATAATTGCCCTACGTAATAATAATAATAATAATAATAATAATAATAATAATAATAATAATAATAATAATAATCTGTACATTTTTAAAAGTTGCCTCACATTTTTAACAACTGTAGTTAATACTTTTCTCATTTAGTTTACATTGGTCTATATTTGATATCCTTTGATCTTCCATACCGTCGTATCCGTGATATTGCTCTAGATTGGTTATATTCATACCTCAAACAGTGATCTCAGAGAGTAGAAATACCATACTGGAATGAAGGAATATTATTTACTCACCTTTCCAATACATTGCCAATTGCGCTTGGGGTCCCGCAGGGTACGATTTTAGGACCTATTCTCTTCCTCTAAAGTGTAAACGACGTCGCTCTCGGCAATTCGAGACGGAAGAACAATTCTTGCTGATGATACGAATATTCTTTGTAATAAAGAAACAGTAACTTCTACATAATAGCAAATGTTTCAAATTGGTTCCGTAATAACAAATTAATAGTAAACGAAGTGAAAACGGTTTTAATGCAGTTTTCCATTTCAATTGTCCACTCCATTGATAATAAATGACGTGCCATTGATGTAAAGTCAACAAAATGGTTGGAACCCTCTATTCACTCAAACCTCAAATGGAACATTCATTTAAATGAATTGAACACAAAATTAAGTTCATTATGTGGCGCGTTCAGAATTCTTTCAAATTTAGTAGCATCATCATGTGTATATTTCATTAATATTCATTCCCGTATGAGATACGATAAAATAGGACCTCCCGGTTAGAGGCGCTGCAGTGACATCAGTTGATGCACTGAGCTACCGCTACCGGTTTTATTCGTTCGGAAATGTAGATATTCGAATAATCATTTTCCATTTTATCGTGGCAGTAAGTTGATTCCTTCACGTAAAGCACTAAGGATAATGGTCTAAAATGTAGTTGATTGGCCTTTTCAAATAGTTTTTAATATACGCGAGCGAATATTTTCACATCAATTCTTGCCAAAACGTCCGTTGCTACATGTATTCATAATTCAACTTAATATGTTTATGATTTAGAACAGACATCTCAGAGCTCAAGGAACCATGCACATATTATACTTCCCCCCACCGTACGTCACGTAGGTTTGAACTATTTTTGACGTTAAATATATACATAAATAAATACCTATCGAAATGTAGCACACAATTAATGGAAAATATTTTGCGGACGCTCCTTTCTGCGTTAGAATGATAATCGAGAAGAAAATTAAAATGACCCAACAAAAACCAGAACGACACGATTAGTGCAGTAATATTCGTCGTGAAATTGAATATGATGGACTCTCCGAGTTATTTGAAGTCAACGATGTGACTTTGAGTTTTATTATATCTAAGCAATGTATTCAATGTATGATTCTAAAAAACGTATTCATTCAGCACAACAACACAAGGAAAATGCACTAATAAGATTCAAAAATTTCAGTCTACTCATAAACAACTCTGTCTCCTTCGCATTCAATTTATCTCTGATAGAATATACATCAACTTCATTATGCACTAAACGTACATTTTCTACATGAAACTTTCCAAAATATTAATTAAAAATATTTGGGGTCGTAGCAAGGAACCCTATTGAAATTTCGTATCGTCAATTTTCTGCATCCACTCCCAAGGGGACATGCATATATTCTACATAATTATATGCACCAAACTTACATTTTCCAAGTCAATTTTTTGAAATATTAATTTTAAAAGTTCGTGTTGCACATTGAAGTTTCCTTCTTCTAAAAACATTGTGTATCCGCCTTGGCAGAAGGACGCATGGTAACTGCATTAAGGCGGCTCCACACATTCGGTATTCGTCAAGTAGCGAGCGACCGCTCGCCGAATCCCGAGTAGTGTACATGAGTAGCTTGCTATTTGCCGAGCGACGAACATTCGGTGTTCGCCCTACCCACCGCGTGTCGGTCTTTTACACACATCAAAGGAAGCGAACATTCGCCGAACACATCGGCTGTTCGAGATTGGGCGAGCAGAAGCTCGCTGTTCGGCGAATGCCGATTGTGTGGAGCCACTTTTATCAGATGCACCAATTTCCATTTTATAAATAAAACTCTCCAAATATTAATCCTAATATTTTCGGGTGGCAACATGGAAATTGCTTTCTACTAAAAGCATGGTATGTCCGCCTCCGTGGAAGGCCATATGTTAACTCCATATCAGATGCACCAACTTACATTTTATAAATAAAACTCCCCTAATATTTATTTCAAATATTTTCGGGTCACAACAGGGATCAACAACAGGGATCCTTACTGAAACTGTCCTCTTCTTAAAATCTTTCTCGAACCGCCCGCGCGTTTGGGTATGGTGCAGAGCGTCCTGTTGCATTGTGATGAGGCAGGGTATGACTCCCAGCTGGCAGGCGAGAGGGCCGGCGACAGGGCGGGAGAGAGAGGGCGGGCGAGACGGAGAGACGGAGGGCGGGCGAGAGGGACGGACGGAGGGCGGGCGAGAGGGACGGACGGAGGGCGGGCGAGAGGGAAGGACGGAGGGTGGGCGGCAGGGAGGGATGGATAGCGGACGTTTGGGTGGGTGGGCGTTTGTGGCGGGTGGCAGTTTGGGCGGGTGGGCGTTTTCTCGGGCGAGCGTTTTGGCGTGCAGACATTTTGGCGTGCGGGCGTTTGGGAGTGCGGGCGTTTGGGAGTGCGGGCGTTTGGGAGTGCGGGCGTTTGGGAGTGCGGGCGTTTGGGCATACGGGCGTTTGGGAGGCGGGCGTTTGGGCGGGCGTTTGGGCGGGCGTTTGGGCGGGCGTTTGGGCGGGCGTTTGGGTGGGCGTTTGGGCGGGCGTTTGGGCGGGCGTTTGGGCGGGCGTTTGGGCGGGCGTTTGGGCGGGCGTTTGGGCGGGCGTTTGGGCGGGCGTTTGGGTAGGCGGGCGGGCGGGCACAAGGGGCACCGTCGCGCTCATCTAAATGAAGGATCGCCGGAAAAACGCGGCCTGTTGCGTGGGCGGCGCCGCTTTTTGCCCGCGCCGCCTTGATCGCGGACGAGAGGGCGATGCGGGGGCGCGCGGCCTGGGGATGAAAAGGGGTTGGCGCCGCGCCCTTGCGAAAAGAAACGCCACAGGAAGGACGACGGAACAAGAAACTGGGCAAATGGAGGCCATTGCTTCGCTTCAAAATGTACTAATTCAAAAGTCAATTTGTAGGACGATATAAATATGCCTCAAAATAATATGTTATTCTGAATATGTGATAACAGTATAAATAATAACTAGTGTCTTTCAGCAGCAAAAAATGCAGCTGAACAAAAACAAAAAACAACAAAAAACAAAAAGTGGCACGCACGCAAAACCAGTTTTTCAAATAGTAACACACACACACAAACACACACACACATAAACACACACACACACACACACTGCTCAAAAGCAACAAGTAAAATGGCCCCGTTTAATACTAGGATAAATTAAATATTTTAACCTTAAATAACAAAAAAAAAAAAAAAAAAAAAAAAAAAAAAAAAAAAAAAAAAAAAAAAAAAAAAAAAAAAAAAAAAAAAAAAAAAAAAAAACCTTTACCTACCAAGAATATCAGAGAAGTTGCTCCTGCATAACAAAACACGGTAATAGCAGAAATATTTAATGGCGAGCAGCCTGTTCCTCGGAACCTTTCTGGCACACATCAGCTGTATTGAAAGCAGTGGCGCACTCAGTATGAGAATTCTGTCGATATGCGCAGGACGGGAATAGCCGGAACAATAGAATCAAATATTAGCAATTTTTAGTCAAAATCAAAACTGTTTCATCCACATTCACTTATTGTATATCATTAACATAAAGAGAAATTTAGATTCGTGCATTTAAATTGCCCAAAATGTAAAATCTGAAAAAGGAGAATATTATTACACAACAATGGTATTTATTTTTATGTTTTTGGTGTATGTTTTTAACTTAAAAATCATTTTCTGTGCGTCAAAACAACCCACTCGTAACTTAAAAGATAAGAACAGTATACGTATATATCACTTTTCTACAAGAGCATAGGAATGTAAGAGCATGATATGCTGCATTAAATATTTTAAAAGTACATTTTATTAAATTAATATTTGTTTTTTCTTGATCCTTATTTTTGATGTTTCTAGATTTATTATATTTTAACAAAGAACTTCTTACTAAATATTGCAAAAAACGGTATTACGGAATCATCTATACATTTGAATCCTAGCCCATTTGAATAGTCTTTATACAGCAATGCCTCAGAGTACATATACACCACAACCCGGGACCAGTAGATTTCATCACCCGACATTACCTTTTTGAGCTTATCCCACCCATTCCTTATTCATACTGCTACTCCTAAATCCTTGGAATCAATCCGAAAGCGGACAGAACACCGAAAACGAGCTGAAAAATATTGTTTGAATTACTACAGATAAACACAAAACCAAGAAAGGCACGCATGTAGGCACAAATATAAAGGGAATACAATGTCGAGATACAGGGACTGGGCAGGCTGAGATAAAAAAAGATGGAAGAGCATGTTGAAAGATCGGCACCTGTGTGTCAGAGACGTTGAGAGGGGAAGAATGAAATATTGAGAGATAAGAAATGTGGTAAACGAGCAGGAGGTCTGGCGTGTTGTATGGGGTGATGTGGTTAGCCGATAATGCATAATCGAACTAGCGCTTATCCACGTAGGGAAAAAGGCGAATAGGGTAATGAACCCAGAAAAATTCAACAACTGCGAGTCACAATGTAAATTCTACGAATAATTAATTTTCTTTAAACACTCAAATCTAGGAATCTGTGATATTCTATATTCTTTTGATTTATAGACAATCAAAGATGTAGAAACATTCAATTATTTATTTACATATAGTTGTATGGGCCAATCTGAATTTAATTATGTTTTAAATTATTATATTAATCTTTCAAACACCTTTCATAATAATTGAAGCTCATCCGTATATTAGCTTTATTAATTTGTTACAGCCGTTTCTGAAGACGCGTACAAATTCTAGTGTCTAGCGCAGTGTCTAGCAAAATGTGATATTTAACTTCTTTATGCCCAAATAAAAAAGATCAAATAATATTATTGAGCTGTTGCTCAATCGTGTCATTTATTTGATATTGTTAAATAATCAAATGCATCTCTTTGTGTTTTACGAGTTTTTGTTGGTGCAATTCATGTGCATTCGAGACCACGTTAAAGCATTTCATTTCTCTGAGCAATGAATAAAATCAAATTCACCGTGTGTGAGCAAATCATACAAAATGAATTGAATTTGTTTCCGTTTTAGCATAACTTTGATTGATTTTGACCAAATAGAAATGGAAGGATTAAAAATAAAAGGCACTGACCTCAGGTTTTTTGTACAGCTTCCAAAGCATGTATATAAAAAATTATAGGAAGTAATCTTCTAAATTTAAAATGTTAAAATTTAAAATTCTATACGAAGATGCATGTAAATTATAATTTGAAAACTGCATATGACTAAAAACTTTTCCGGTGCTCGTCTGCTGACAAAAACACTTTCTCTAGTATGCAGCCAACGGAAAACCAAAAATCGATTGCAGCAAAGCTTTCTGACTAACAAATCATCACCTCGATACTTTCAATAGTGTTAATTTAGAATTAACTTCAATCGCACTGTTTTTATCAGCAGTTTACTGTTTCTTTAAAATCAATTTTGATTCAGGGATCGCGTCCGGATATTGCACAAATCGTTCAGTGGAAATGAATCCTACTGTGAACGACCTCCAGCGTAACCATGGTAAAAGAAATATTTTCTTATACCGTGAGCCTAACGTACCGACCGGATAAATAAAGTTTGTAGGACCATACCCTAAACACTACCTCATGACGAGGATGCTCATTGGATCTGCTAACAGAAAGCGAGGCCAAGAGGGGACGTACATAAATGTCGAAAGCGGGTTTCGAATCCGCAATATTCGCCAGGTCTACGGTCCTACTTCGGGGTAAATCATATATTCCAGTTCATATCATATATAATAATAATAATAATAATAATAATAATAATAATAATAATAAACGTCAAAGAAAACCTTATAAAACTTGATATCCCTCCAAGGCTTTTAAAATTAATGCAGAAGTCTGTCATCTTAAATACTTGCCGCAGTGTCCGGAACTTTCTAAATTCAGATTCTTAAATAAATAGCAAATGACTCTTTTGGCGAAAAGCCCTTTGTTATTTGAGAACCAGGTTTTCCTGTGAACCAGCAATATGTAAACATAATAATAATAATAATAATAATAATAATAATAATAATAATAATAATAATAATAATAATAATAATAATAACAATAATAATAACACTGTGCTGGTAAGCTGCAGAATAGTGAGGAAGGTCCTGGGATGGGCTGTTGATTAGGAATTAATTCACTGAAATGGTCTCCATTCGCTTTTTGACTCCGCGCGTCCGTAGAGCTGCCATGCTCAGGTGAGTGTTGCCGCAGCAAGTGCAGCGCATGAGAAAGAGCGCCCTCTGTGGGAAGAGGTTTTCCCAGGGCGTGTGCGCGGTGCGTGGCGTGCGCCGGCTGCGGCGGCTGGCGCTCGCATGCGCCGCCAGGCGCGCCACCCACCGCCGCGGCGCTCGGGAGGGGGGGGCGGCAGCCAAAAAACGCGGGCCCCCGGGAGCGTAATTAAGGCGGGCTGCGCGCGAGCCGATTGGCCACCGGGGGCGGCTGCGTGTCGGGGAGGTTTTGCCTCGCGCGCGGATGTGGGCCAAACAATGGCCCCGGACGGCCCCGCCCCCTTCCACCCCCTCCCCGCCCACCGGGAAACAAAAGAGGCGTGCTCTCTCAGCGCGCCGGAAGTGACGTGGGGCGCCTTCGAGACGCTAACAACACAGTTCCGGTGGCGAGGTGCCCGCCATTGGCTGCGGCCCGCCGCCGGGCAAAGAGAGAAAGAAGGCAGAAAAAAAACAGCGCTTTCTTTGTACGGAGGCGTGGGCATAATCTGCAATTGATCGCTTTTTCCCATGTCCGGCGCCGCCGCTGTCGGTCGCTGCCATGGCTGCCACGGCACGCCACAGCTAGGCGTGTTCTCGCCCCACCCCCTCCCCGCCTCCCACCCTTCCATTCCCCTCCCCATCGCTCACGTGCCTCCGTCTGCCATTGCCAGCCTATACCACTCAATTCCTCACCCCGCTTCTTCGTTTCCATCCTATCACATTCTACTATTCAGCTCCTATCCCATTATCTCGTTCTCTCCATTCCAATTCTACCAGTTCCATACCTGTCATATTCCTCCAAGCCCATCCATTTCCAGTCGTTTACTACCACTCTCCATTCCTTCTCTCTCTTTCTGTTCACATTGTTCTCTATCCTCGCCTTCTTCTAATTCCTTCTCAATCATCTTATCCCTTCCACACCTTCATTCCTTGTTCCCCTACCGTCCCTATCATTCTCATTTCTTCCACATCTGTCCCTCCTCGTTCCCAATGACTCCTCCTCCCAACATCCCGTCCCCTCCCATCCGCTCAGGCCTGCCGCCTTACTCCCAACGACCGCCATTTGCTTCTCGTTCCCACCTGGTTCCTACACCCACCCCCAGTCGCCTTCTCTCCCCCCCCTCCCGCGCTTCCTTCCGCTGCCGGGCGGTGGGCGATGCAGAAATGGCGGCACGTGTGCGGTCCGCCAGACCAGGGTTATCGCGTTTCCAGGTTGCCAAATTGAATGAACACGTATAATTACCCTGTTTACGGGCTTATTAATTCTCCGCCATTTCGGTGTCGCCCGCGGGAAAAGACCGAGGCAGAAATTGTCCACTTTGCCTGGCAAGTGGACAAATTAGTCCGGCCCGCAAGAACATTTTTTTGAAATGGTAATTATTATCCACGGGAATTATGTGGGAAGGAATAATTATGAATATAAAACTCCAAATTCATTGGGCCCTGTAATTGATTTGCTATGAGACGACCGTGCAACTTCATTAATTTATCAAATATTGCACAGAGGGTATTTTCAAAAGCTTCAACATTCAGGACCATGACACAGGCGCAGTCATGGCGGACAATCGTTTGTGATTGGTTAGTATGGTTTCAGAATCTAATCGAAAGTTGTTCAGAAGAAAAATATTCTTTAGTTACGAGTGGAAAATCTACTGGATATCAAAATAAATGTATTTACAAATAAAATTTCATAATTATCATTATCGAGAATAAATATTAATTCTAAAATTTAGCTAAAGTAAAATAAATAAATTATTAGTGATGTAATGACACGTAAATTTTGAATTATGTCTTAAAAGTCAATCATGTAAGTATTAATTACTAGTCGTTATTATATTACTTTGTGTAGTACGAGAAAATATTTATTAGTTGCTGACGAATCTTCGGCATTTATAGTTGTCATGATATTGAGCTCTCTCATTTTATACGCATCAGAATGTCGCAGGTAGTAGAATATTCATAAATACAACAAAAAAAGTCCCTTACGGCATATTGAAAATCAACAAACCAACTCTCACATCATTACATTTGCCCAAAAAAGCATTTGACATATTGATAACTATTAGAACAGCGTGCTAATAAGCAGGATAGGTTGATACCATCCATTCCCCACAATCCACCACTTCGGAAACACCTGTCAACCCAACCGTCCCAAACAGCATTTCCATCTTCCTGGAGGAACCTTTCATTAGGAAATATGTAAAGCGAAATTACATCACATATCTAGCGGGCAGGCGGCGTCTACGTGGGGGGTATCCCGTGGCAGACAAGGCATCACCCCTGCGTGACAGCATCTGACGATCCCCCGGTGGCGGCGGCGGTGGCGGCGGCGGCGTGCACGGCCTAGCAGCACACGAGCCATCGATCTCCTGTACAAAAGCTAGATTGCCCCAACAGCTACTTCTCGTCACGCACCAGGCAGCCGCGTCCGCCCGTGGGTCTTCAACCCTCCCATGGACGGGGAGGGGGTGGGGTGGGGATGGGAGGGGGTGGCGGAGGGGCAACCAACCACCAGGCTTCGTCCGCTAGCGAAGGCCCATTCGCCACGAGCACCGCAACTGCGTGTCAAGTTTCGATGGAGCAAAACCACTTCTGCGCAAGAAACCATCATAAGAGAATGGTGTAGATTTTGTCGAGGGTGTAGATTTCGTTTTTCAAATAAGTGATAGGATAGTGGATTTCCTTTTTGTTGGTATCAAAATTTAATTCACGCCCCCCCAACGATAGGGACTTTTCGCTGAATAAAAACGGCTGTACGGGATAAGGGAAGAAGTGACCATTGCACTCCATTTGTAGGCTAATTTGTGGCGAGATCTTTTAATGCGTGAGACGTTCTATTGATTCAAAACCCCTGCCTAGGGCTGGAGTAAGCAAAAAATAATTTCATGGGGATGAAAGACATTGCTGCAAAAATGGCAACATCATTACCGAATGCTGAACCGCAGATCCATGGCACCCAGAAAGATATAAGAAACCTTTTCAAGGACTCCTGTTTAAAGTATTGGAACTCACAATGGAAGATGGAGTCTACAAAGCTACGTCGAGTAAGAAACTCCTTTCTGGAACCAGGTCTACCGAAATCAAGCTTCAAAAGAATAGAAGAAATCGTCATTACAAGATTAAGGATCGGTGACTTTAACCTAAATTACTGTCATCTGTTCAAAAAATCCAACCCTGAACCCTGTCCTAAATGTGGCGCTACCGTGTCGACTTCTCATTTTATTCTCGACTGCCAAGGACTTGTTAATATAAGGAAATCATTAAACATAGAAGGCAGCTTATATTCACTGTTAAAATCAGAAGAAGGTTGTAAAAAAATTTGAAACTGCTATAAATAAGTAAATTGTTGAATTGTTGTATAATAACGATGCAATTTTTGTTATGATATATTGATACAATGTTTATGATGTTATGATTCAAATATTTGTAACCTTGAAATGTAATGTACTGATGTAAACACAATGAGGTCGCTGATGACCTGAGCTGTTATAAAGCGACCATAAATAAATAAATTAAAAAAAAGAATTTCATGGGGATCGTGTTAATTCGACTTAATTTTAGAAGGTCACAACTCGCCGTAAATCCGTTTCTCGCCGTAACCTCCTCCTTCTAGTGGAGTAATTATGAAGCGGACAATACACGACTGGAGTGCCAGTGCCAGCCAGCTACTATTCTCCTACGTCTTGCTTGAGCCGACAAGAACCCTGCCAAAGTTCAGCTGAGAGAGCAAAACAACTTTCCCGAAGGTAACAAGAAAACACATTGACGGGATGCGGATCATTCGTTGTTAGTGAATCTTATTAAACTCAAGAGCGATGAGATTGAATGGGACGGGAAACGTTAAGAACCGACACTAAAAGAAACAGTGATATCTTCAAGTAGTTAAATATAATTCAAATGCTATAGTGGGTGTTCATTTAGAACCCCAAGACCTATATGTCAGCGACGTTGTATATGCAACGATGTGGTCGAAGATATCGCCGTCAGTCACTCCTTGCAGAATTTAAGTTGTAGATAATTATGATAAAAACGGATCTCCGCGGGTGGAGTAACTACATTTTTGACTGAACGGGAAACGCCGCGTCCTAGGTATAATTGCCAACGTTTCGACCGTCATATTGTGACTATCAAGCACGCATTAATAAGTTCCCTATGCAGACCCTAATTCATTTCCGGCATTTCCCCCCTGAGGAAGGTCACAGTATGATGGCAGAAATATTGGCAACTTCGCCTAGAGCGCGACAGATAAATATCTATCGACAGTTGTATTAGAATAAAGAAGAGACGCACCCACTACACACCATTCAGCAGGACAATTGCGCCGAGAGCATTGCATCTACATCCTAAGGTATCTTGTATGAGCAATAAATATATTCACGAAAATGGGATTAACATACAATTTGAACTTGGGAAACTAGCGTGAGAATTCAAACTCTGGCCACCTCATGTGAAATTTTTGAAAAAGTCAAAAGTAAATTCTCAAGAACACTATTTTACTTACTTTTCACTTCATAATCCCCCTATCATCGTCATTTATTTCAACACTTAACATCCATTCTACGAACACGGACCCTTACATGTGATCCGAATACGGTTATTTGATTTAAGAAAAACAACAAATAACTGTAATCTCCAAGAAGCGTAAAATTTCATTTAATTGGAAATTTGTTCGTTTCTAGTTTCTCTAAAAAGTTAACACAGCCATTAGTAACGGAAAGCCACTCCTTTTCGTTGGAACACTGACAGGTCAATGGGCTTTTCTGACATGTTCTAGTACCTCTTATCTCAACAGTTACGTCCTTTTCTCCTAAAATTAGTCTACTTATGTCCACTGTAATTTTAATTAGAACCGAGAAAATTGAACGGCATCACGCTATGCTTCAGGTTTTTGTCTGTTTATACGTGTAATGTTTTGTCTTGATCAGTTCGTCGTTTGGGGACCGCCAAGACATGATGTCCATGTCCGATCAATAGTATCTCGTCATTACAAGCATAATTACTCTAATTTGTGCTTATGATCCGTTAATTATGAAGAAACGAGAACATGCATCTGGTGGAAGTAGTTTTATGAAAGTACATGCATCAGACCAAACGCTATCTCAAATCTTTAAGGAGTTGTGTATACTTCAGAGGACCTTGTTATTAATCGTAAGTATCGTTAATGAAGAAAATTCTGTTTTTAATGTAGAGGCGATAACATGTGTTATTTCGATGAATTCTCCGTAATTCAATAAAATTGCTTTTCATAGAAAACACAAAGTCAAGACAACAAAACTTTGTTGATATTGTTCATTATTGTGCTTCTTTAACATGGAAATAGAAGAATTAGTAGAACTTTAGAACTTTAAGAGAAAAATAACTTTTTAAACAGAGGCAAAGTGTTTCGTTAATTTAAATACATCGTTCTGTAAAGGGCTTCTGAAACATAATTTGTAAATTTCTAAAAATGAATAATAATTTTGAATATTTAAATGTTTTTGATTGAAATAAATACCGGTTTTACAATAATTTTAAAATAAATGTTCAGTTGTGCATGAAAAAAAAGATGTGTGGACAAAGTGTCCGTCCACCCTTCTGTATGACATAATGGATGCATTTAGTTAGAATTCGCTTTACTACGTATTATGTCAGATGTACATGATAAAGGAAATAATTAATTTATACCCTCTCTTAAAGCTTGATAATAGAAATCATTCCAAAAATATGAGTTAAATGAAATAGTTGATGAACTCTATATTCAATAATCGGTAGTTGAAAGGGTTAATCTCTGTAATATGTTGTAAGCTTAATGGATCTGTACATTTTATCATTTGTTCCTCCTGCCTCAGTCTCTTTAAAATAAATTTAGGAATATATTTCGTACCTCTATGATTATGGAGAATTGAGAACCTTCACCAAGCTTGAAACACATGATTTGGTCTGCAAAACGGGCTCGCATTAGCATGCGACCAACCAATAGGCAAAAATAAGCCACGAAATTTCTTCACAAAGGAAATGAGAAGTAGTGTTCAATAGAGAGGAACGAGATACATTAAATGAACTCACGTCGCTTTTATGTTATCAGAAAGCATATATTGAGTGTTGCAGAGGTAGAAATGAATGTCCCATATTTTATTGTGACCAATAGTGCGTAATAGAAGTTCTTTTCC
>BLKR01010449.1:0-55888 GCA_011170035.1 Teleogryllus occipitalis | reverse complement strand
TTCAGTTAAATTTTAATTATAAATTAATGTTCACTGCTACTGTTATTAAATTTTGTTGCGCAGAAATTTAATGCTAATGATTACTACACCATCATTAAAACATCGATGTTTATAAACATCAATGGATTTTGATCGAAGTATTATTGACATCGATGTTTTAATTTTGAACATCGATGTTTTAATTTTGGACATGGCTGTTTGGCAACATGGTTGTTTTGTTGTCGATGTCGCATCACGACCAGCAAGGTCACTGTGCCGGGAAAGCGCGGTGAGACAGCAGTCCGCAGATGTCGGTCCCTTCCTCCCGCGCCCCGCCGGGCTGGCCAGGCTGGGCTTCCCTGGGCGGTGACGTTGGCGGATGCTGACCATTGGTCCGAGGCAGGTGACGTAACAGCAAAGAAAATCCTCCAAATATTTAAAAAAATCAGAAAAGTGATACGAAGCACGTGTCCATCAGTTCAGGCGTCTTAGAGGGTCGTGGGGAGGTGAAGAGTCGCCCGTTGAGAGAGGAGCGTCGTTGTGGAGTTCAATGACGATTGGTGCCCTTACCTGGCGGCCTAACCAACTTTTCCAGCGCCCGAAACAAAAATTCGAACAATATTTCCATACTTATTAAAGAATTTTCAAAAAAAGTAAACGAAAGTTTTTAAAATGACATTGTAAAATTACATACAAATCTGTTTGAATCTGTTCCTAATTTAAAACACACATGAAAAGATAACTACATCTAAAATCTCACTTATAAAAATACTTTATATTTTTGTGGTAATTAAGTCTTTCATTGATAAGTTGTGTGTTAATATATTTTGCCAATTATAAAAATATGATCGTTAAAATCGTTTTACACTATTAAGACCCATTTTGCAGCCATCTCATTTCGGTAACTATCAGCACCATATGCTGACAATCACGTGTTTTCTAGTAAGAAACTGCTCGGTAAATGACAGTTCTGCGACTATCTACCAAAGGCACTTCTCACAGTGTTGTGAAAGTCGAAAAAAGAAGTAAAGGAAATGGTCAATATTTTAGTGCATGCCACAGCATGAATTCTCGCGCTTTGCGTGGCGTCATCAAGCATTTTCGTTCAAAGCAGCACATGATAGATAGCAGAACACTCCCGTAGGCTCTTTTTAAGAAAACTCAAACAAATCTCTGCAATTGTTATACATTGTGATGATAGAATTTAGAACTTTAATTTCTTCTCAAAGGACGTTTAAGACCTTTTCCAAAAGGATCGCGGCAGTCAAAAGACGATCAATTTTCTCCCCCATACGTCACATACAGTTTTTGACTGGTTTTGACTAAATAAATTAATAAATAAATCACTCTGATGAAATAAATTGTGACTTCACTGCCAACGAAATCAGGGTTTTCTGTTTTTCTTACAAAATCAAGGGTATCAGCTACACTAACAATAAAGGTGTGAGCCGCGACTTTCACGTTCATTTTCCTATTTTTGTAAAATACGTGTTTGTCTGACAATTTATTGCAAAATTTTAGTTCTTGAGCTTTTCGCAATCTATTAAGACGATCTGTGTATTTTAAATCAAATGTAATATCTCTGTTTGACTGTATAATCATTCTGTCAGCTAATGTATTTCGGCACAATTTTAGCATGTGACTCGCGTCATAACGTGGATGTCATAACTAAGACCGGCAATCCTGAAAAACGGTTTATTGGGCAATCTACATCCTAGTTTCTTCACAGAGCTGATGATCGAACTTGTTCCGTCAAAAGTCACGTTGTGAACCTGTACACCAACTTCATGCATTTTTGGATTGCCATTTTTATAACCTGAGATTGTGCTGTTGCGTCGATCTTGTTGATAAAAAAGTATCCAATAACACATTTAAAAGTTCCTCTTAACGATACGATTTGAAACACTAGTGCTTCTGTAGCCAATTCTTCATGGTTTACAATGTTTGAACCTTCGATATTAACGTACCCAATGTGTTTTCCAGTTTTTTATTGTAATTACCTACTTTTTGGTACTCATTGAATCAAAAACAAGATTCACATTTTGCAAAAATGGTTTCTTTTCTCTGTTATGTTTTAAATAAGAGATAACTTCTAAAAATCCCGGTGCACAGTGAAATTTGGAAATCCATTTTCGCAACATGGAAGGATGCGGTAAAAGAAGATTATTTTTTCTTAAGTCATTATTAGCTTTTGGTGAGTAGAAGTACAGAGTAAGAGAAAACTCTTTCATTTGTTTAGTAAATTTATGCTTTATTTACTTTTACCGCCAACGTTATAAGTATTTAAGAGCAAATTTAACGGAAAATTAGAAAAAATGTTTTGTAAAAGTTCAATTAGTGTTTCAGGAGCTCTAATTTTACGCTTTAAACAATAACCAAATCTTTAATTTGCTTAAACTTTTATCGCGCCTGTTCAGTCTTTGCTGTAGAATTTTAATTTTACGCCTCAGCAGAATTTAACTTTGTGAAGGCTTGCACTAAAAATAGAAAGAAAATTGAAAATAATTTCTTAATTTGCCAATGTAACACACTAAGATAAAATTGTTACTTTGAACAGTAGCAGCACGTTAGTGCCAATCAAAATGGATCTTTAGTACTTACATTTCGTTTTCTAGATTTTTCGCTCGTATCATAGATTTCTTTTGGACAGGGCGGTTCAGGAAATTGACTTTTCATTGCG
This sequence comes from Teleogryllus occipitalis, assembly GCA_011170035.1. NCBI lineage: Eukaryota > Metazoa > Arthropoda > Insecta > Orthoptera > Gryllidae > Teleogryllus > Teleogryllus occipitalis. The sequence continues at coordinate 53,229 of BLKR01010449.1, read as the reverse complement.
TCAGATGATTCTTTCTCTGTAGAGTGAAATAAACAAAAACGTTAGAGCTAATGCATAGAAAACTCTTCTGTCAAGAACGTATTTCTCATATCTCAAAACACAATCACCACATATCGTATTATACTTCTCGTCTTCGGAGGAGGAGCACCCACATGTTTGAGGAAATCAAATATAGGTGTAACAGCATCTGAATTCAATAGATTATATGAAGCATTGGGCCTTAATTGGAAAGCACTCTCCTGAAAATGTTTGCTACTCAGCTTAGGAGGAAGGGAGTATTTTCGCTTGGTAGCAATGATTCACTTTCTTCACAGTTCTGGATCTTGAAGAAAACTGACCAAAAAATAGAAGAACATACATATCGATATTTTGAAAATTTTGATTAAAAAATGTAACTGCGTCCTTCACCTTACAAGACATCCTGTGGAAAGAAAGTCCTGACCCCTTCTTTTGCCGGTTTGTACAGTTACATGCAACACAAGAAATAACCATAGTGAATTGATCACACATGAATAACCAAATACTGATACGTGCTACATCTAATTGTAACCCAAAATGGACGTAACGTCAGCAGCACGCGAAGTTCTGAAGAACACTGTGCAGAATGGCACTGCCTGCCGTTCTAGGTGACCCTTCTTCCCGTAAGGGAGAGGGTAAGGATAAGGGAGAGGGTAAGGGTAAGGGAGAGGAGGACCGTTCGACGGCTCGAAAACCTTTCACCAAGGCGAAGGGAGTCAGCAATCCAAAGGGCGATGGTTTGTTTGTGCTAAATAAAACGCTAGAAGACTTCATTTCTGCTTCTTGGTATAGGAATAGGTTTTTGGAGAGATTTCGGTGATTGTCGCGCTCTTGGAGATTGTTTCCATTCGTCATCGGGATTCGCCTGGCTGCATCCGGCAGTCTTTTGTCCCTCAGCCCCGCTTCCTAGATAATAATCCCCTTTCACGTTTCGTTAGCTAAGAAGGCATAGCTCGACTGCATCCAGTTTCGTTCATCCCGTGCTTCCAATTTTTTGTTATGTTTCTACTCATAAGTAGAATATATAGTAGACGTTCTCGCATCTGTCCACAGAAAAATTCGAATACAGATGAACCTGCCAGAACCTTGGAATTGTGTGTGATTAGTCAACGGGGTAAGAAAATGCTCGTGATAAGTTCCAAGTTTTGTTCGTAAAAAATTTAAGTGTGTTTTTCAACGTTGCCAATACTATAAAAGGTAGTGTAAATGTTTCTTAAAAACAGATAAAAGAGAAATAATTATAATCGACAAAAATACGTAACAGGCCATGGTTTATGTAGAAGCCAATCCTCACTAGGGAGAAAACAGAACGGGATGCAGTCGGGCCGCGCCTTTTTGGGGAGGTATGTAAAATGGCTTAGGAAATGCTGACCGCGGGATGCAGTGGGAGTACGCCGTCCCCATCCATCGCGCACGCGGAATCCACGAGAATGTGGCATTTGTTGTGCATGACTCGGCAACGTAGTCGGAAAACACATTTCTGCAGCGTTATCGGATGTTTAGGTCCGGGCAATGTGGTTTCCGGCCTTTTTGACTTTCCGGGAAACTATGACCTTGCGTGATTAATGTGTGATAATGATAGCGGTTTTCACTGCTTCTCTGAAAATGTTACTCGTAACAGGTCCTTGACAGTTGCAACGTGGTTTCTAGCTTCCGGGTTTACTCTGTAAAAGGTTTTTGCGTACTAGACAACACACCGGAAGTGTGGAAGCGTTCTGGACCACTCGCTCCAGAGAACGTAACAGTTGGCATCATCCTTTCTTCCAGAATTAAAGATGACAGATTAAGATGTTCTAATGATCCAAGAGAAACAATTGAAAAGTGATATTTCGATAATTGTAATTATGATTACAGGTACCGGCCATACGGTCCTTTCCTTTCCGTTGATGATTTTACTGTTCTCCTCAAACTATTAAATGTCGCAATTCTGTAGAGTCAAGACATTCAAAGAATATTAACAATCATTTGGATGTGTAATTTCTCTTCTTAACCATACTGCAGATACCAACCACAATAATTGTATTATATATATTATTTGAATATTTTCACACAACTCGAAGCAGTATCGTACAAACAGGAAAAAGTGCGTTCTGCTTTTTTACCCGAAATGCTACTTCCGTCAAGTAAATATCAATATCAAAACTACTGTAATAACTCAGTGATGTGCATTCTAAAATAAAAGGAAGAGAACTACATTTAAGCCCATCCCCCTGGCTCTCCTCTTCCAAGTAAATGTTTAATTACATATGCCGTAGTTTTCTTGTGAATACGACGTACTACAAGCTGAATAAAACTATGAATTTAATAATGAAGATAAAAAAATTTATTTTACGTTCGACCATTTACACAGGGCTGTCAGATGGTTTGGAGAGCTTCTTTCCCAAATTTGTATGAATTCTTCGAAATGTAAGCTTTAAAAGGGGATAATCAGTAATTGATCATATTTACGGAAATAATATGATTTATTACTCAGTGCTACGTGCGGTGGCCCCTTTCGAAATTTGCAGGCGAGCTACAGTCTCCCCTGGCCCCGCCCTGTGCACATGCGTATGTGCAATAATATTCTAGATTCTCCCTACGATCGTAAATATACCGAGGTATCGGTCTATCAATTTATGCACGTACATGTTACAACACATGGGGGAGACAGGAGTACGTCAATATATATGCGCATAGTACACAATTATACATTCATGTACTATATAATCTCACCGTACACACTCAGGCGCGGTGAAACATACAACATAAGGAATTCAAATGCATGTGGCTCGAACATTCTCCGGCAAACACATAGTACACTTAATTATATAGGCCTACTTATTATTTCACATCGCAGTGTGAAACAGTTCACCCCGTCATTCCGAACTAATTGTGGGTGTGGTCTGTTCGGATTCGGAAGTGTTCGGATTATCCGAAAAAATGTACTATAAGGATTACCACACACAATGTAACGTGGCGTGCGATGCGAGAAAATGGCAACATAGCATAGCAGCATACGGAAGTGGCAATGTTGCGAACAACGGAGAACAGTACGTATATAACCGATCGCATGCAGTAGTAGTTGTTTCTTTGTTTAGAAGAGTTGAAGCACTAGTTGCGTCGCAGCTGTTAACGAGTATTCTACGCACAGTATTCAGTATTGGCTTGATTTAAACTGTGGTAATAAATTCGTTCATAAATTAAGTTGATTCAAATCAGGTATTTTTTGTTTATTTTCTCAGCCATCCCGAAGTTTGTTTGGATTATCCGAAATTTCGGATTTACTAGGTTCGGATTAGCTCGGTTCTACTGTTTATCAAATTCTTGTTATTTCATTCAATCTGACGAAACAGAGCACATGACATGAACTGAAAGAGATATACCTCTCCTTGCAAAGGCAAGTAAAATGACCACATTTATTCGTTGTGTGAAATAACCCCACCACCAACCATCTCCCACCACCCACCGCCGCCGCCGCGGACGCTCGCGGTCGCGCCGTCAGCTGTTGAGCGAGCCACCACCCCACGTCGCGCGGCCGTTGCAGAGCGGCCATTTCCGGCGTCTGCCTTCGTCGCGGCGGAAGCCTAATTGCGATGCGATGTCGCCGGTTTCCCCCCTAGAAGACCGTGTGACTTCCACGCTAGAAGCGTCATGTTCTTTTTCGCCTGATAACGTAGCTGGAAGATAAAAAAGTTGGAAGCTGTGAAACGATGTTGCTTGCCTAATGAAACAAAGTGGTAATGTAAATTCTTGTTTCGGGGGGATAGGAGATATCACATAGTAGTCACGGGAGTATATCACTAACAATTCTGATAGGAGTTTTCAGTTTAGGGTTTGGATGTAGGATAAATAATTATTTGCAGTTTCGTCGAAAATTTAATAACTTTAATTTCTAACTTTCGATCAAAAATTCATATTTACTGAGACCCTTTTTGGTCATTCTTTTCATAACGTTTAAGGTTACAGACCAAATATGTTAAATTTCTTGAGTAACCTGGTAAACAACTTTGCAAGTAAACACCTTCAAATGTTTGTCTGAAACAGGTGACCGGGGAGGAAACGTCGATACTTCGAAAATAAGCCCTTAAGACAATTTTAAGCATATTTTGTCGAATAAACTTCTTGGATATTCCGAATGGCTGAGCCATAATAAGCACTCAATCGAATTGTGAAAATTGGGTGCTTTATTATTTCAGTATTAATTTTTTTTTCTCAGCAAATATATTAATTTCTTTTGTAAATAACAATTTACATGTTTCTAGAATGTTTATGTTTCTGCAATTCACATTTTTGCATATAAATTATTTTTTCAAACCAAATTTGAGTGCTTATTGTGGCTCAACTAATCGGAATATCCAAAGAGTTTATTAGACAAAATAAGCTTAAAATTGTCTTAAGGGTTTATTTTCAAAGTTTCCACGATTCCTTCTTGAATATTCTGTGTATATAATAACAATTGTATTAATTTTTGTATTGTACATTCATATTGATGTCTTTAAATATTGTTTTTTGTACGCTAGCCCCAAGGATGTAATTAAAATATTCCAAAACGTTGGCAAACAAATGGTTTACTTTTTTCTACTCGCTCCAACCAAATCCCGTGAACTACATTCCTCATTACAATGGTCGAAACATTGGTCGTAAATTCTACAATGGTTCATTTTTATAATGTTTTAAGGACAATCATTGATATTGTTAAAAACGTATCTGATAGATAATCAGAATTTTATACTAGCAAATGCTTATGATTTAGCTAGTTCGATCGCCATCCCGAACAAAAACGTAAGTGCTTTGCCGACATCTAGGTACTCTTGAATTTCTCCCAATGAATGCTTTTTTTGCTGATGTTTCTTTTCAATAAGTTTTATTAATTAAACAATAAAACAAGAAATAATAAAACAAGAAATCACAATAAAGCTTAAAAATATATTTTGACAGATGAACTTCTTTGCAGCAGTTTGTTTCTTTGCAACACGTACTACGTACTAACTTTCATGAAGGGATTGGCCAGCATGTTAAGACGTACTGTCTCCATTAAATCGTTATTTATTTTAAATCAGTGAATGAAGAATCTTGAAGAAAAAGAAAAATATCTCTCGTAATCTTTATTCACAATGCTGTTAGTATCATTACATATTTACGATATCAAGGGGAACAAGGGATATAATACAATGCATCTTTAGGCAACTGAAAATGTATGTTAATTAAGAATTAATTTGAAGTGTGTAATAATTCTTCAACGTAGCTGAACCGCAGGGGGACACGCGTGCCGTCTCAGTGAAGAGCGTGCTGTCCAGGGATAGAAGCCCGGCCTTCGGGCGCCGCGCGCACCCTCCACCGCAGCACGCTCCGGAAGCGGAAGCGGATGCTCCGCGGCGCGCGTCGTGGGAACGAAGGGCGTTACCGCCCCCGCCCTCGCCCTCGCCCTCGCTCGCACCCTCACCCTCGCCCTCGCGCATCCATCACGCGCCCCTTGGCGTCGCCAACGCCCCTGATAACGCCTCTCCCCACGGCGCGCACCACCTCTCCGCTCCCCGCCTCTCCGCTCCCCGCCTCTCCTCTCCCCGCCTCTCCGCTCCCCGCCTCTCCGCTCCCCGCCTCTCCGACTCCCGCCTCTCTTTAGGCAACTGAAAATGTATGTTAATTAAGAATTAATTTGAAGTGTGTAATAATTCTTCAACGTAGCTGAACCGCAGGGGGACACGCGTGCCGTCTCAGTGAAGAGCGTGCTGTCCAGGGATAGAAGCCCGGCCTTCGGGCGCCGCGCGCACCCTCCACCGCAGCACGCTCCGGAAGCGGAAGCGGATGCTCCGCGGCGCGCGTCGTGGGAACGAAGGGCGTTACCGCCCCCGCCCTCGCCCTCGCCCTCGCTCGCACCCTCACCCTCGCCCTCGCGCATCCATCACGCGCCCCTTGGCGTCGCCAACGCCCCTGATAACGCCTCTCCCCACGGCGCGCACCACCTCTCCGCTCCCCGCCTCTCCGCTCCCCGCCTCTCCTCTCCCCGCCTCTCCGCTCCCCGCCTCTCCGCTCCCCGCCTCTCCGACTCCCGCCTCTCCGCGCTCCCCGCCTCTCCGCTCCCCGCCTCTCCGCTCCCGCCACTCCGCTCCCCCGCCTCTCAACTCCCCGCCTCCTCGCTCCCCGCCTCTCCGCTCGCCGCCTCTCCGCTCCCCGCCTCTCCGCGCTCCCCGCCTCTGCTCCCCGCCTCTCTGCTCCCCGCCTCTTCGATCCGCTCTCCGCTCCCCCGCCTCTCCGCTCCCCGCTTCTCCTCCCCCGCCTCTCCCTCTCCCCGCCTCTCGCTCCCCGCCTCTCCGCTCCCCGCCTCTCCGGCCCCCGCCTCTCCGCTCCCGCTTCTCCTCCTCCCTCTCCGGCTCCCCGCCTCTCCGCTCCCCGCCTCTCCGCTCCCCGCCTGTCGCTCCCCGCCTCTCCGCTCCCCGCCTCTCCGCTCCGCCTCTCTGCTCCCCGCCTCTCTCCGCTCCCCGCCTCTCCGCTCCCCGCCTCTCCGCTCCCCGCCTCTGCTCCCCGCCTCTCTGCTCCCCGCCTCTTCCCGATCCCCCGCCACACCGGCTCCCCGCCTCCCCGCTCCCCGCCTCTCCGCTCCCGCCTCTCCGGCTCCCCGCCTCTCCGCTCCCCGCCTCTCCGCTCCCCGCCTCTCCGCTCCCGCCTCTCCGCTCCCCGCCTCTCCGCTCCCCGCCTCTCTCCGCTCCCCACCTCTCTCTGCTCCCCGCCTCTCCGCTCCCCGCCTCCGCTCCCCCGCCTCTGCCGCCTCTCTGCTTTCCCCGCCTCTCTGCTCCCCGCCTCTCCGACCCCCGCCTCTCCGCCCCCCGCCTCTCCGCTCCCCACCTTTCCGCTCCCCACTTCTCCGCTCCCCGCCTCTCCGCTCCCCATTTCTCCGCTCCCCATTTCTCCGCTCCCCGCCTCTCCGATTCCCACCTGACCCATTCACGCCTCCCCGCTACCAGAATCTTAGCTTACCCCGCCCCATCGAACCCCTCCTCTCCGATTCCCACCTCTCTGCACCCCACTGCCGGCTTCCCGCCCTTCCACGCCTCTCCGCCCTTCGCCTCTTACCGTTCTCCGCCTCTTCAAACCACGCCATCTTTCCGCTTCCCACAGCCAGCTTCCCGCCTCTCCTCATCCCGCCATACTATTTGCTGCCTCACCGATACCCGTTTCCCCGTCCCGCCTCTGCACTTCCCACCTCCCTTCTTTCCGCTTCTCTATTCCCCGCCTTTTCCCTCCACACCGTTCCGCTCTTATATATGCGTCTCTGACCCTCTTAACCTCGCCTTCTCTCTTTCCACCCTCAGCTCTGTACAAATACTTCTCACCACTCCGCTTTCCTCTTCTCAATTCCCCCTCCCCGCTTTCCACTTCCCCATTTTCCCGCCTCTGTGCTCCCCGCCTCTACAATCTCCGCCCCTCTTTCTCGTGACTTCCTTGCCCCATCCTCTCCTCTCCACACCATTCCTCTCCTCCTCTCCTCTTCAGGCATCTTCTCTCCATGCCTTTCTCTCCACCTAACTTCTCTCCGCTTCCCCTTGCCCTTGTAATGTTACTGAATTGTAATATATTACATTGCTGAAAATATTAATGTTTAAGAATTGTTTTAAGTTTCATCTAATGAAGAAGCAGCTGCTTTCGTAAGTCTCATTAGTCGTCTTTCCATTCCGAGAAACTTACATTTTCCAAAACAGTTTAAAACTAATTCTTCTCTTCAATTGTGCAAATGCATTTCTGTTACTCTTAAGAAATGTTTGGCCGACATTTAGGTAGTCTTGAATTTCTCCCAAAGAATGTTTTTTGCTGATGTTTCTTTTCAATAAGTTTTATTAATTAAACAATGCAATACTACAATATTACAATTACAATATTAAGTGTAATTAATTAAACAAATAATATGTAGTAGAATGTATAACTACGTACTACTACATATATACTAATAATAATATAATACTAGTATGTATAACTACGTACGTACTACTACATAACACTCTCCACTCTTATTACTATCACCTTCATTATTTATTTCGTTGTGGTTTAACAGTTGTTCTCTATTTCCTTCTATCAACGAACTACTTACTAACATCACCACCGCCACTACCATCGCCACCATTGAACAACTCCCATCAACCAGTAGCATAACAGACCGTACGTTCCTCCTTCCACCGTCCCCACAGCCTGCGCCATCGTCGGCGGTCTTGCGTTCACCCGATGCGGTTCCCACCCCCAGCCTAGTCATCACGGCCGCCCCCGCCGCCCCCGCGCAGGGCTTCGGCCCCACCCCGGCACGCCCCCGCAGCGCGCGGAATAGCAGGCTTTTTTTTCGGGCGGGGGAAGCGGTCGCGATAAAATGTTGCAAGGAACTCCTAATTAGTTTCGTTATCTCCCTCTGTTTTTGCCGATGGGAGGTCGTTGGTGGAATTTCCTATTTTTTGACTTCGGCTCCAATGCTTCCAGCTGGTGCAGTTTTTCTCCCGGCGCGACAATTACGAGGATCCCTTTAAGCCCCCTCTTTAAATGGAGTGGTTTCGTTAAGTATTGCACTGAGTATTGTGTTATTTATGGGGGCAATGAAGGGGGAAGTTGAGAGAACTGTAATCCATATACACAATAACAATCAACTAGTTAGTTGAGTTAAGCCGAAAGTTGATCAAACAACAATTCAGTAAGGCTCATTGATGAAGTATCTGAAATTACATGAAATAAAAGTCATTTGAAAGAATATCTCGTTAAGAGTCAATAGACATTCTTCATGAAAAGAGTCCCGATGTTCCGTACAAATTACTTTGTTCCATATCGTCGATGAATCCTGGTATTATTGGACAACAAAATTTACTTGAATACGAACTTCAGTAACTTCAGACACTGCTCGGTAACTTATAGGAACATGTGTTTCTGATTGAAAGATTGTTGCGAGTGTGTGTTTATGTTCGAATAAATAGCAATGATGAATTAATTATCAAATTTTGTCACAAAAATGTTATTTTAATATTAACACAATTATTACTTCTAACCTAATTTCTCGGACTCAAAGAATATCAAGAGAAAATCGATTAGAATTATTTTATCTAGCCTAGAACATGAATATATTCCGAGAGTTATGTGTCGTGTCGTGTCTATTGATTATTTCACTTTCAGTGCCTTGTAAATACTCGCTATAAAATCGTAATGCAAGTAACTAGGTAAAACATAATGTTGAAATATTGAGTATTTATTGATCATAAGAACAATTAATATTTTCTACTCTTCCTAAAAAAATTAAAGAATTAGTAATATTAAAATATACTAATATTTTTTCCGTTTTCTATTGAGAATTCGGAAATTCTTGATGTGTTCTCGAAGGGGAACGTAAGAAAAATCTAAACTTCTCTGAAAAAGATAAAATAGCTTAAGATCCGTATAGGAAAAAGAGAACAAATCTGAAATGAAAAGTACAATGGCCTGGAGTACTGGAAAAGATATGTGACAAGGGAAATATGTAGCAATCAAAAAGGGAGACAGTCAGAAAGAGATATACGTGGCATAGAAAACAAGAAACACAATAAGGAAATGTTTGGGACTGCTGAAATTACTATAGAAGAAAATGTCTCTGTTTCGAAAAATCAATACTTCTTATATAACAAAATGTTTCAACTTATCATGTTCATTTGTTACTTTTAAGTTTTAACTTACACTGACTAACGTTTTTATTTATAACGAAAAATTACATAGTCGATGATAACACAGTTTTAGGAGAGAATTCGAATATTCACTGGAACTGAATAATGGAAGAATATTTTCATTCAAGTCAGAATTGACGAGAATAAAAAGGAAGTGGGGAAACGAGGATCGATAAAGGTATTGAAAATAAAAACAAATCAATAGGATTGAAAAGAAAATCACAAATATACCAACGACCAAAACTAGAATCCGTATTTTCACTTCCCTTCCAGCATTCCGGGAAAAAAATACAACTATTCTTACCATAACCTTTACATTTCCTTTCCGTCCCCGCCGACATTTCCTTTCACGTAAATACTCCTATTCATGGTTGGAGTGGCAGGGGATAATAAGGAAATAGCTCTAGGTGAGCTAGAAAGGGAAGAGACGGGGCGCATCTTCCCCACTAAGCCCAAGGAATCGAAAGTCCCCGGTAGGGCGCGGTAGGGCGCGGCAGGTAGAGCGCTTAGTACCCACAAGGTCGATCACCCTTCATCCTTTCGCCCCCGTCTCTCTTTTCCCGCTTAACTGTTCTCGTCCGCTTTCGGCGTCGTATCTGCCCCCCTTAATCCGGCGGGGGCCGGGACGGGCGCCAGACGCGGCTCCCGTTACTGAGCAATTATAGAGCGCCCTTCTAAATACTGGCATTACCTTCCTTGATAAATTGTGATGGCGCTTCCAGGAACTGTCGGCTGAAAAGGGGCAAGTGTGCCCCAGCTTTTGCGTTTAGTTCATGTACCAACAGATGACGCTCGGCCGGGAGGCGATCCCAACCCATTACAACTCGGTTGCGTTGCGTTTTTGCACGTCGGAGGTTCTTATTGGATTGAGTAACGAGTGTACGGGGGATATGATCCTGCTGTTGGCAAAGTGAGCTGTAACGTAGATATTAAAACACTGGTTTAACGAGATGCAAAACACGGAGAGGTGATTAGGATAACTGAAAGTTTCGAGAAATTATGATCAGGAACGTAGTTGTATGCGTAGGTGTAACGAAAGGCATAATACTTCCTTCAGGCGCTTGATTCTACATACTGACATTTCGCCATTTAAGGAAAATGACTTCCAAAAATATGTTAATATTTCCAAAATGATGTGTTCCGTAGTTTTATTAAGGAGGAATGAAGAGAAAGTATGAATAAGTATGAATATTTTAATGAAGAATAAATCCAGATCCAAAATCGGGTATTTCTTGCTCCTGGACCAACGACCAAGAATTAATACTCTCATACTGAAAATGTTCATCGTTTCTCTAACTTGGAAAATTAAAACAAATAGAACATCTCTGTTAATTTCTTAAATATTATATTGAAGGTCAATACGTTGCCTGTACAATTTCATGTTAAAACTAAATGACAGATAAGGTAATTTTTTGTGAAACATAGAAACCTGCTGGTAGCTAATTGAGAGAACCATGTTAATAATAATGAATTAAACTTCCGTAAAGAAAAACTAGGGAACCGCTACATTAATGGATGCAGGAAGCTTGAGAGGTCCAAAGCTTCGATGAATTCTAATATCTTGAGATTGTTGGGTTGTAGGATCGTTCGAAAGAAATTGTAAACGAAACACGTACGTAAATTATGCAGTACCGGTTTTCGTAGTTAATAATTTTGTTTTCCTTAAGATCATGGGAAATACTCTCATTTCCTATTGCATTTCCGAATGAAGAATTCAGTGGCAATAAATGTAAAAACAAAATTATGCCTAGCATAGTAATTTTACGAATCATATCGACCATTCATATTACACAGACAGATGCGACTGAGGCCGTAAAGCTTACAATCAAAGTTGCTGCTTCCAAACCTGCATGATGTATGGCAAGTCACCCTTTATTTCTTAGATTGGCTCACTTCTCAACGTATTAATAACCGCAAACAAACTTTACCATTGATTATCGAGTAATAATTTTCTTTATTTGTTTTTGTAATGGGATTATTCTTAAGATTTATTTAAACTAGGCATAAATTGTATTGATATATTATTCCTTATTACAAACCCAGAGTTCTTTAGTACCGCAAATTAAACAGCGATGCTGGAAAAATTGAGGGTACCTATGAGTTGTTTCTCGATCTATGAATCTATTACATGCGGGAGAAAAGTACAAAAAGCTAAAAGAGTGGAAATAAACAAATTGTAATGTTTTTCATCTAAAATTTTAAATGTTGACAGACGCAAAAATCATTTTGACATGCTGGAAAATTCAAGCAAAGCATTTTACTTTTCTTCCTTTTCTTCCCCCTTCTTTTCCTTCTTGCTTCGAACAAGTTTGACGACGGAGAAAAGGCCGCTAGGGCGGAGCCAGTGCCACCGCCGGATGTAGGCACTTGCGTATCAGTCTCTGCATCGAGGATGTTTACGTACGCAGCCGGGCGACCGACCGGGCCGGGCCGGGCCGGCGCCTCTCGCGCCGCCCGCTAATAAGCACCCGATGAGTCCTCGTCGATGGTCGATAGCCGGCGATGAGTGCGGCGTCGACGGCGATGGGCGGCGTCGACCAGGCGACCGCCAGGCGTCGCGACGCGGCTCGACGCAGTGCCGCGCCGTGGGCTGCTCGTTGAAGACGCCCATTCCCTAACTGCTGCTTTCCCCCCGCTGAGTTCTTTTCGTTTGGGCGCACACCCACTGCATCCCGTGGACTACTTTTCTTAAGCCTTTACCTTCTTCCCCAAAAACGCATAGCACGACTGCATACCGTTCTGTTTTCCTTCTTACACTTAGTGTAAGGGTCAATCCATTTTAAAGGGACCAGAATTTAATAAATTGGTCGCTCGACCATGTCGAAAAAATTTAATATTTTGTACATACATTTCCTTATGTTTTCAAAATCATCCATGATTTATTTTTATTGTATCTGGTTTACAAATGGCGGCCATTTTTGTTTTACGCCGTGCACCATTGTTTGTAGAGAGGTTTACTCTTTCCAAAATTATTCAGCTCTGGCATTCTAGAATAAAAGGCATTCAATTCAGTGTATTCTGGCCTACAAATAAAAATATTATTTACCTACCTTCTATGTTTTTATTTGAGAAATATTTGCAACTAAATCTATGGAAAGCAAATGAACCAAGTCCGATTTTCTGAGAGTAATTTCTCAAAGAAGGAATAGAATCTCAGCCTTCATTTTTTCTGTGCTTTTTTTCGCAAAGAAAAAAAATCCTTCATTTCTACATTGAGGATACATTGTGTGACAAGTAGTAATCATATTATTTTGAAGTTATTTTAAGCTAAAATTCATTTTCTTTTAAAATAATGAATTATACTTTATTATTAATAAACATAAAAATTGGTAATATATTTTGAATATTACTTTACTTTAAAACAAACTTACATCTTGACATCTACGTTTGTAATTAAAAATATGGTCATTTTGATGTAAAAAGCTGAACCGGATAATATAAAAATAGTTTATAAAAGATAACAAATGAATAAATTTAGCATTTTGTTTATTTTTTCGCGTTTAGATATGCCATTCTGCTTATTATTTCTAAACGTTTCTTCAGAGATATGGAGAGTTGCACAGTACTCCTTAGATTCAAAGATCGCAAATGAATTTTAGAATAACGTCTTGGACGCAATGATTTTCCTAGTAAAAGACTGACCGAAACATTTTTATTCGTGTGATAATGAAGCAAAGATATTTCTCTCGATACTTTTGATATAAGTTTTTCATGATTTTTGTAAGGATCTGACCAAGGCTGGCCACTGAGATAAAAGTTTTGGAAGTATTTTATCTCCAAATCTGTAATTACAGATAGATGTGATATCAATGGTATTCCTTAATAAAAAATAACACTTTTTTCTCTTCACCAAAATCTTCAATTGGCTTAATGTCCTTAGGGAAATCTCCATAAATAGTTTTAATGGAAACTTCATTAGTAAAATCATCGGCACAACACTAACACTCCATTTTGATAAGATACAATAAAAATAAATCAAACATGATTTTGAACAGACAAAAATAAGGAAATTTATGAAATTTTTTCGAGATGGTCGAGCGACCAGTGCTGGACCACTTAAAATGGATTGACTCGTAAGGATTGATTTCTATGTTTCCCGTGGTCTGTTTAGTGTTTTATTGATCGATGTAATTGATCCACTTCTATTTTTAACAACCATTTGCACGTCGGTTATTTCAGAGCTCTGCCAACATTGAAAACCTCATTTCAAAGTTCATGGAAATAAAAGTTGAAATCTCTTACCACGAGGATTTTTCTCACCGCTGACAACATACACAATTCCGAAGATTCTGCTGTGTTCAATTGTGTTCGAGGATTTCTCTCGAGTGGTGCGAGAACGTGTATTTGCGCCACTTAGGGATGGAAATAAAAGCAATTTCTTTCTTTCGAAACACACAAAGAATGGGATGCATACGTGCTATGCCTTCATAGGTAACAAAGAGTGAATGGGAATTAGTTGGTAAGAGGAGGCGAGGAAAAGCTGACCGCGGGATGTAGACAGACGATTCCCTTTCATTTACGTTTAATTTTACGCCCCAAAGCAAGCACCACAGTGTTTTTTCGGGGGTGGAAATCTGAGGTTCACAATCAAAGTAAGGCTCCGTCTCCATATTTCCATTTCAGAGGATTAAGGCAATATGAACGGAAAACCAAATATGAGGGCCCAATTCTTCAGAGCACCTATGTAGTACACGCTTTCCTTTCCCATGCCGCGGGCGCAAGAACGCTGGGTGTACATGACAATTTTCGCTGCTACGTCCGCACAGACCCTGGAGGTGGGAGTTACGAACGAAATTCGTCGACTCCTCGTTAGATTCCTGTAACAGAATCGATTCTGAAATCCATTCCAGTATCAAAAATTTGGAATTGATTCAATAATCGAATCTAAAGAACAGAATCGATTCCTCAAGGAATCGATTCACATGAGGACACCATTCAACGAAAATATTGATACCGACATCAAGCATTTAGAAAAGATCTTCTACCTGCATTTTTTATACAACGCTAAGGATTATCAAATCTACGTGATTGTATTTAAATTATCTTGATAACAAATTGTGAAGCCTTGAAAAATCACCTGTGCAATAAGGACTCGCGGCGGTTTGATTTAGTCGAAGAAGCATGTGGAGGCATGGTGGGATGTTGAATTCAAACAAAAGGACTTCTATACATTAATAAAACACCTAATAACTTTTATAATAATAACTGCCAACGACAAAGAATTACAGTAAAAACGCAGGAATGTGCGTATTTAAAAAAAATCTATGGTATAAATTCGATTCTATTCCGGCCTTTTGGAATCGATTCCAGTAAGACTCGGAAGCAAAGGAATCAAATACGATTCCGTAGGAATCGAAAGAAAACAATCAATTGCAAAATCGAATCGGTAGAATGGGAACGTCCCTTCTCCTCGTTTTCTTGGAGGTGGGTGTTCGCGGTGGAAGGTAGTCTAAGGTAGTAGTTCTTTTCTCTATGGCGGAAGCACTGCGGAAGCACTACTCTGCGCTCTGCACACCACGCCTCCGAACGGACCTGGCATCTTGGGAATCAAAGGAAGTAATTACTTGCACTAGGAGCTTTCTAAGTAGATGGAATATTATTCAATAAGTTTATAATGTTATGCTTTACTGCGAATGCAATGAGCAACAATAAAAAAAATACATACGCTATTTTTTATGACAGCATTATAAATTTATAAAAGAATCAACATTAAATTTGAATGGTGAACACAAATACATGTGAACACTCTCCCGCGGGGTACAGGCATCTCAACTCAGGATATGAGATTTGGAAATCCCGGACGGCCAAAACTGTATAACGTTGTGTGGTGACTTCCGTATACGATTAATCATGAGTATTTGATAAATACTCATGTTCAACAGTATCCGGAAGCACTATTTATTGATTCCAGCCGCGTCATATACTTAGACCATTAGTCCTGTAATTGTAGTGAAAGTTATAATCTGGACGGTGGCGATGTCTCCCCTGAAATTTCCTTCCTGATTATCAGATTACGACTGGATTGCCAGGTGTAGTCTGAATTTATTATGTTACTGGCGTTATATATTATACATTATTTTGATTGACGTGAATCTAAACAGTTGACGATCTCACCTACACATATATTTCTTTCTTCCGTTATTAACATTTGTAGATAATAATTTGACTCAATGACATACATGATGTACTCTATCAATATGAAACAGTATCGGATACCAAACTGCTTCAGTGTACTATCTTCAAATTTTTCTGCGGGCCAAGAGGAAACTGGACCAAACAACTATCATTGGGAACACAACACATCGAAGTGTGCTTTTTTTATTTTTATTTTTTTTTTACTTTGCATTGCGGCTGCAGCCCAGTTTGAACCTTGGTCCTACATCAGTGACACACATTACTGTGAAAATCTTTCAAAAGGGTCGGCCGTTTTAGAAAGGGAATCAGTCCCACGAATTCGTTCTTATCCCTTCAGCCCTCTCCTTGTTCTTACACAGTGAATTTTAGTTCCTGGCATTTATATTCAAATTTACTGGAACCCGTCACCCCAAGATATTTTTTTGAATAAAAGACAAATATTTTCAAAACACAGTAATTTGCTGTAGGGGAAGAGAACAAGAATGGCCTTCCCATCACATCCATATATTTGCTCTTGTTTTCAATGACCCATTTCCATCGATCTTTCGCATACTCCTTTTGCATCGACCGTTTCAAATCAAACCACCAGTACGCACAATACTCGTTAAACGTGAATCAGTCATTCTCTTTATCGTTCTACAGAAAGAAGAAATGAACGACAGGCATTCCTTCATCTTGAAAGTGCATGTCGTCATTTGAGTTGTATTCCCAAGTACATAATTTGCTTTCCCCTTTTCCAGCTCTATAGTCTCCGCCTACCGCCGCATCACTCATCCAAATTAGATGATCCAATCCCTTCATACGTTACTACCGCCTCCACCGCCACCACTACGTTCGAACACATCTCTTCCGACACCCTCGCCTCCAAACCCCGTCTGCGACACCTTGTCTCCGACACAGCCCTTTCCAACAACACCACCTCCGACATTCCCGCCTCCGCGACACCCGTCTCCGACTCCGTCGCCATCGACAACGGCGCCTCCCACACCTCCGCCTCCGACACCTTCGCTTCCGACACAACCCTTTCCAACACTGCCCCCTCCGACACAGGTCTTTCCGACACCGACATCTTCGACATTCCTGCCTTTGCCACAACCGTCTCCAACACCGCCGAACCGACAACGGCGCCTCCGACACCCCCGTCTCCGACACTTACATAGACAACCATCCGGACACCCACACCCCACCGGCCACTGCCGCGGGCCCCACCTTCTCCTCATCACCTCCCTCGCTAGTGTAGACTTGATTGCCACCGCCGTCAGCACCACCTCCGCCTCCTCCTCGTCTGCGTCGCCCCGACCTCGCCCGCGGGCAGCGCCCACCGCCCACCGCCGACCGCCGTCCCTCCGCTCGCGCGCCATTAAACCCGCGAGATGGCGCCGCCACTTCTCCCCCGCCCCTCCTCCTGCCCCTCGGGAGCAATTAACCGTCCCGCCCCGCCACCCCCTGCGCCGCCGCCCAGCCCTGCCCCGCCCCGCCGCTTCCGCCGCCTAATTGGGCGGCGGTCGCGCTTATCGGCTCCGATTCGGAGCCGCCAAATTGCGGCCTTCCGACGGCGCCGAACCGCTCGCCTCGCCTCGCACCCCGCCCCGCCCCCGCCCCGCCCCGCCAAGCCGCACACTGGCCTGAACGCACCCAAACGCACACAAAACATCACTGATCAATAATTTAGTAATTAATATTTGGCATTCATTACTGTTGTCTAATGTCCAAAATCTGGTCACTAGTTCTTGGGACAATCCCCGACATTCTCATGAATCGTTGGTAATTTTCGAATCTAGTATCACATGGTTTCGGTACACTACAAGTCAGTTTTTTACTCCTATATTCGTTTGCTACGAATATCGGTTAGTTGTTTCATGCCCTAACTAGGCTAGTGTGAAATCTGAATACGAGGGGAATCGTCCAGGATCCCATTTAGACGAGCATTTTGTCAGGATGCTTTAAGATGTCATGAGACACGGTGTGTTGACGATTTGCGATTGGAAATTCCACTTCTCCTAGCAAGTGTGAACTAACAAACTCGTGAGGTAATGGCCCAATAAGGGAACTACGAAGACTAAATTTTTGGCTAACGTTTTGGCTAATGTTTTGGCTCCGGTACTAGCCTGGATAACTAGAAGTTATGAGCTGGCACGGCGGCTCCAACCCAGGCCCAAAGGTTGCCTTGAGAGCAACAAAATAATCATGAAAATAAGAAATACCTTTTCTTGTAAAAGGTGAAGTCGTGTGCCATCTTTATCTATGATTCATTTCTTTTGATTGTTGTTAACGGACGGCGGTCTGTTAAAATCCTTGACCGATGCCGGTCATTACGAATGACTTTTGGTTCCTCTGCTTAGTTCCATGAAGTCGCTATAACAGTACAATATCGAAACTGACTGATTAGTGATTCTGGATGCTTCAAATGCTTAGTAATAAGGTCATTAGTTCCGTAAATGTAGTGCATGTTGTTATCGCAGGGGGTAGCGGTGATCTACTTCGCTGGATGGCGAGATCCAGAGCCAACCTATCCGGTGCCGACGGTTTGCGGAGTTTTCCCCAACCAGGTATCTCCCACCAGCGAGGCACCGCCTTAGCCGGGGCAAGCTCTAAGCTCGCGATATGTGTGGTAATGTAGTGCAAGTGCGTGTGTAATTAAGGGGTGATGATAGGACAAGGAAGAACCTCCCGATCAGAGACACTGCAGTGACATCAATTTATGCTCTGAGCCACCTAAACCGGTACACAGTAACACGACCCTGGCTGTGCGTACCACACGCGACTTTGGGTGGGTTTCCGACCACTGTGTCCCGCCCGCCGGCCCGGCGCAGGAACCACGAAATAACGCGGGTCTTAATGCGTGTCTCGCACGGCCGAATTTCCATCCAACAGCCATTCGTGGGGAGACGCCGCCGGAGCGACGGCCACGCCCCCTCGCGCTGCGCTTTTGTTTGTGTTCGCGGAGGAAACCGAACGGTAGGGGTGAATGGCGTTACACTCCGATTTAAACGTACTGTACTTCAAGGTCGCGTGATAGAAGGACAGGGGGACATAGTAATTCGATCGGGACCTTCAATACCAAAAATTTAAGTCATAACGAAACACGAGGGAGACATTGCCATCCCAATTGGATGGCAATGTCTCCCTCGTGTCACTACGTTTAAATCGGTGTATAGGCGAGGCTGTGCGTCTAGGAGGGCACAAGTTCCATTTTGAAACCGGTTGCGTTTGTTCAGCCGTCTCGGCACATTTGTTGTTTCGGCATCATGTCAGATCGGAAAGTCCTAGGATTCGAGATCCGACTTGAATCCTAGGACAAGGTCCGAGGACTCGACCTAGCTAAATAGCTAGGTCGAATTCAATGCTGTTTGGAGGAGATTCATAACCTCTGGGTGCTCTGATTAATAACTTTCCGATGTTTACACCATCACCAACAGGGGAATGCTGGAGTAGCGCCGCAACATATGGATCTGGGACTGCGGGCGATCTTTCCTGCCCGTGCTCATACATACTTCCGCGTATATTCACTTCACTGCCACACATGTCAGGAGTTAAGAGCTTGACCCGGTTGGGCGGTGCCCCGCTGAGGGAGATACCTGGAGTGGACTTGATGTTTGGCGCCGATCTCACTATCCAGCGGGGGGATCACTACCGGCTTCCGAGATAAAACCATCCCAACTCTATCGGGACTAATGACAATCGAATCGATCAGTCAATCGCTTAATCGAATTTGAAGTTGGTCAAGTATGAATAATTAAACAAAATCCTTTCCAGCAATAAGAAGCTGAATGAATTGAAATAAAATATACGATATGAATTTTCGCCTGTGACAAATAATGTGGTAAGTACTGCGAAGACGCTAAAATGAACCGCCAGCAATTAATAGAAGAGCTCTTTTAGAAATATCATTATCTTTGAAGGAAATAACCCACAATTTATCACTAATTTCTTTACGTCGACCTTTTGCTTAGAAGAAGCTCCTCCCGTGAAAGTAAGAGCCGGGCGAAGAGAAACGTAGGCGCGGTAATTCATTAGGTCTTACCGCGGGCAGCTGGTCAACGCAGCGCGCCACGAAAGAAAGGAAGAGTGAAAATGCGCGGAGGCGGCGGGCGTGGGCGCGGCCCCTGCTGTGGAGTGTGGAGCAGCTGCTGGCGGGCGGGCGGCGAGGAGCGGCGCACGCGATAGCATCTCCGGCTGCAGTTGCGCCTAAAAAGCTCTGCAGCGCAGCCTCCTCCGAGTCCTCCCCGGCCCTCCCCTCTCCACCTCCCCCAGCGCGCTCCCGTCCTCCCGTTCGTTTGTCTTCTCTTCCTCCTTCCCGCTCGGCCTGCCCACTCTCAGCTCGTGCCCTCCAGACCGCCCTCATGGCCATCCTCCTTCCCTCGTTTGGCGGACCGAACTTTTTCTTTTATTAATACTAAGTAATGTTCATTCATTTGCTTCTTTCTTCTTGGTTACTTTTTTCATTCACGCATCATACACACTTATTTCATTAAATACATAACCATGCATTCTTTCCATTCACTCTCATTGCACTGCACTGCCTTGCACTTAACTTACACTTAATGTCTTCTCCTCCCTCTGACCAACCTCAGGTTTTTCTGTCTTTTTGGCTTTTCGATCTTTTACCCTCGTGTTCATGTAGACGGCTACCCGCTTACTCTCCTAAACTCTCCCGCTTTTCAGTTATCTTTCTTCATTTTTGCTGTTTTTCTGTCATTTCTCATCTTTTCCTGTCGTAATCATGAGTTCTCGCTTTTTCGCCTTGTCGTCATCTCGCCCTCTTGTGTTGTTGAACTCCGATCTTCTTGTTTTGACGTCGTCTTGCATGTCTACCTCTTACCATCATTCTGTCCAACACATCCTCTCTTCTGGCCAACAGTCCGAATCCTTCCAGAATCTCTAAAGTCCATTCCCACTTTTTCTGTGCGAAATAAGCGTCTCTACTTCTCCTCTCGCTGCTTCTCTCTCCTTGCTATCCTCACCTACAACTCGTTTTTCTTCCTAATCGTCTCTCCTCTGGCATTTGCCCACTACCCCTGCAGTTCTCAACCGCTGTCTATCCGCACAAAGGAATGATAAGAACTTGACATATTTTTGGGTTAATTTTTCCTTGGGATGTTTTAAGTATGCGTTAATTTTACCTTGGGATGTTTTAAGTATGCGTTAATTTTTCCATTAATTATCATACTTAGCAGTTTGTTCACTATTATAACAATTCATCGTTTTTTGCTAATTAAGAGTTTATTTCGCGAGTAGCTTGTTCCAATTACCCTTACATTTATAATAACAAATATCATTATAAATATTAGCTCAATGGTCAAAACAATGAATAATAACCTCAACATTCATGTAATAAATATGGAACTACTACTAGATACTATTCAGCTATATCTACTTACTAACCCTTATTTGTAAATCCTGTTCATTCTACTAGAACAACTACACATACATTTAGTTGAGTCTTAGATGACACGAGGATCGCTTAGACATCTGAGTCGAGCATTTCTCTTCACAGATTAATTAACTATTTGTGCTACCCCAGCCCCCAGACCCTTCACGATATGTTAGAGGAAGATATTTTCTACTCTAGGAACAAGAATTATAAATTTTCACCCAATTAATATTTATATTTTAACTATTTTCTTTTCTTTATTATTTATTCAATAATTACCTGCAATTAATAATAATATTTTAATTATGATATTCTAATTATTTTATTTATTATATTCCTCTTCACTAAGAAAGTCATGAAATAAACAGAAATAAATTAAAGAAATCGTTGACTGGTCGAAGTTATGGCTAAATGGGCTGAGCCTCGCTCCAAATGAAGACTTAATTTTTTAAATTTTATTTATTGATTCGTGTCTCTATTTTATTTTTTATTTCATTTATTTATTTATTTTTACTTATAATGCAATCATTCCAATTCTTTTGCTATCAATCTATCTGACAACAGTTGTGCTATCAGGGGTCTTAAACGGCATCATCCTCCGGACCCTCCACGTAGATTGCAAATTTTCTGTAATTAAGTGTTAATATAGTCTGTATTTATTATGTTCATAAATTTTTCATTATTATTAATATTATTATTAATATTATTTTAATGTATGTAGTATGAATGTATGTAAAGCATGTAACGCTTGACCATGAAACATCTAGAATATGATTTATTAATGGAGTTTCATCAATGGGCGAACACTCCTCCCAAATAGCTGCCAGAAGTTAGTAAATTTGCCAAGTGTTTGAAGAAAATCAAATTTCAAAGAAAAATATGTATTAAAAAATTATTTTTTCACAAGGAAATCTGTAATAATGCAAGATAACATTGATTTCATGCACTTGCACTTCGTTCATGTACATTTTAACCTGACAAATGAAAAAGGTTTTGACTAAAAACTAATGAATTATTAAAAAGGTTTCAAAACACTTACGAAAATATTATATTATCTCATATGCTGGTGATCCACAAATTGATTTTGGAATACCGTAAAAATGCAAATTGAGGGAGACCACTTATACTTTCTCGTGCTTACTTCTTAAGAAAAGAAAGTAATCGTGTGGGAATGGGTGAGAATATGAGGGAACGTACCAGACGCCGACTGTGACGCAGTCTAGCGGGAGCTGCTGCTCTATGAGGCGCTCGGCGAGTGGCCCCTCTTGAGAAAGCACGAAAATCTGCGGTCTGGACGAGCAGACGTGCAGCGGCGAGGTCGACCCAACACATCCCCAATGGCGGGGCAACCAGACACCTACCCACTAAGTCCTCGAAAATTAGATGTAGTTAACTTAATCGCTATTCGGAACACGCCAACTTCAAAGAACACTGGAAGTGGCCACTAAACACACGCGGAATACAGATGGAAGGTGAGTCAATGCGCAGAACGTGGGAGAGAATGGGTTGAATTAAAAATTCTGTCTTAACTTTACCAACCATTTATTTAATGGATGAATCGTAAGTTTTTTTCACACTAGAGATGCTATTTTCATTCTCGAAATATTTCTTTCCGAAATTGCTTCTTCAGAGAATGCAAAAAAGTTCAAATGTAAGCAATAAACTAGTTGAAGAGCATATAATATCATACAAATATGTTGATAATTTTCGACCATTATATCCATTATCCAAGAGGTAAGCATTTCTCAAATTTCATATTGAAAACGTCTAAGTTCTCCCTTAGAGTTTGTCAGCTCGTGATAATTTATAATACTCGAAGTATGTTTTCATTGCTTTCTCCCTGTTCGAAGGTTCACTCGTAAAACCGAACGCTCGGTTACATTTTACGGAAACAATTTAATGGAATATTACAAAAAAAAAAATTTCAATATTTTTTAGGCGAAAGCAAGGGCTTGAAAGGTTGATATTAAGTGAAACGCCCACGTTGTGTGAGATAATTTTGTCACAAGTAATTTTTATCAAAAGCTGATTAAAGTGAAAGTATGACATGTTTAACGATTTAGATGTTATGAGATACTGATGATACGCTTTTTCTTTTAGCCTTACAGTTGCGAGTCAGCAGGCGATACGACCTCACAATCTTAGCACAATTGCTTGCCTCTTCGCCGGACTGAGCCATGGCGAAAGCTCCGTCGCAGCTCTTTCGTTTATTGTATTTATTTCCTGCAGAATTTGTCTTTTTCACTTAATCAATATCGTCGTAAAATTGAAAATAATTCGAGCACTTACGTATAATGTTTGTAAAACTGCTTCGATAGGTAAATCATTGTTTTCTCGAAACAGTTCAAAAAATACTTTTTAAATTGCAAATAGGGTACGCGATGTTACACGCAATAATATATGCAATAACTCTAGCATGCATATTTCGAAGATAAGATTCTGCATATCTCTGCTACTCGAGGGTTGGGTTCGTATCTTTTCCAACTGCACACATCTCCCCCGGCCATTGGTAGAAATATGCGTTCCCTACGTTTGCCAGCAACTTTCAATTGCCACGTGCTTTTCCCACCCTCTCCGTCTACCCTGGCAACATTCCACCGCCCCTCAGCCCAAGGGAGGCCTTTCCTACGCAGCATTTACAGCCAGGGCTCCTTCTCTATGGCTCTGGGCAGACGCGAGGCTTCCCTCTGCCATTCCGGGGCGCGTCTTATCTGCATCTCAACTGTCGCCCTCCGTCCCGGTGCCAAGAACTCCCCGGCCGTCTGCGCCGCCCAGAGATCCCTATCGCCTCCACGGGGCCCCCTTGTTTTTTAATTTTGCTGTCAGCGAACCACGCGGAAGATATGGTTTGGTTTCTTCTTTCATTTCGGTTCTCGGATTAATAAAAATGTATAGTTTCCAAGTCGTACGAATGATTCACCGTTGTTAGTCAATAAGTCCAGTCAAAACAAAATACTTTCGTTGGTGTTTTTTTCTGGCTTCGCTTACATAAGCAGGTCAGGAATTTTTCGATGTTTTTCTATTCCAGGATGTTAGAAATAATTCGATTTGGTAGATATATCTTGAAAATTAAAACCATTACTGAATAAATATTTAGTGCGAAAGAAAAAGACACATTCGACTTCTCGACTAATTTCTAATAGATGCCGTTTCTCTAGGTAGAGTACTTGTAATATTCGGTATTCAATGCATTTCTATTACTAATATTTTGACTTGCCCTATAGGGACAGACAATAACGCTTTATGAACAAATCAAAAGCTATGGTGGAGTTTTCTTTGGTATGTTCTCAAGTTAAAAAAAAGTATTTCATGTAACTGAGCGTAAGTTTTTTTAATCAACAATATTCGTTGATTCGTTTTATTTTTTTCGCTTATGTAAACAGGAGCGCAATTTTCGAAATGATCCTGGAATCTTTTTGGAAGGTCTGCTTATATGAAATCTGATGAGTATCCTAGAATATGAAAATTTTACTTTTTATGGAGATATTTTGATTATTCCCACATTTTCGTAAAAAAAGTACAAACACGTCACTCACACTACAAAATCGAATACTCCTCTTCAAGAAATATGTTATGATATTTTTATCATTCATTCGTTTTTTAATGTAAGGGAAGCTACACATTGCAATAAATTATGTCACATGTTTCGTAAGAACGGATGTTTTATTGTGCTATGTATATTGATTTTTCTTTCAGTGAGAATCAATCTTCACGCTTGAACTGTGACCATTAATAATAGAAGATTTGTAATATACCTCAGAATCAATGACTCTTCGTTTTAAAGGGGATAAAATAAAATGAAACTAACTTGTAATGGGACCTTTTGTCCAATGCAATTAGAGAAAGATGGGAATATTTAGGAACATAGGAAAATGAGCATGGCGGTGTGACGATCCATTAATTGGAGATATTAGCGAATAGCTACGCCTATCCTAGTCAAGGAAGGGAACTTTGAACTAGAAATGTTATGTTCGCTGCGGGCACTCCACAAATTTCCACTTTGCAGCTCCTCGCGCTGACTTCATACTCAGGGACGTGCGTATGTAAACCATTGGTTGTCGACCAAAACGAATTCCATAGGTCAAGTTAGTATAAATTAGTTATTTAAGTTCTGCCCCCTTTTTTGCTGCAGAAGCCAACGAGCTGCGGAGCATGTATCCCCCATGCTAATAAATGACCGTCTCCCCAGGGTCACTGGACGGGGGAAAATCAAAAGCACGGACTTCAGGAGGACTCAGGCCGCTTCATCCTCGGCTACTCCAGCGCCGGCAACAGCACAGTCAGCCTCGGCAAGAAACATTTCCTTTTCAAAACCAGCGTTAGTACAACAGCAAATACTTTCTCGATTTATTTGTAACGGTTACGCTGAATTATAATACCACGTAAATCTGCAAAAGTGTTTCCAACCAGCAAACCTTTTTTCTCACGCTGGGATTCGAACTCATGATTTTACACGCCAGCTACGTTACCTCCACACCACTAGGCAAACGTAAACGTAGGTCAATATTGTGGTATTGAAGTGGTACTTTTTTGTTGGCAATTTTCGAAAATACAGTAACTTTGCCGAAATTGTGAACTGCGATATTTTTCAAGTGTCCTTGGCTCCATCCCAGGAAAAATTAAAAAAAAAATTGAAACCGTTTTTGATAAAACTTCTTTTTATAAACTGCGTTGAGAGAAAGCAAAATTTACGCGAAACTAATTGTTTTTTCATTGTACAGAACAATTAAATATCTCATTTTTAGTACAGATTTATTTACAAAAAAATTGCCATTAATATTGTATTTTTGTCATGTTAATTTTTGCTAACTTTCGAAAATACAGAGTTCGCCGAAAATGATACACGTGCCATTTTTCCAGCGTCTAATTCTCAATTTGAGGAAAAAATTTAAATAAAATTGTTGGAGCCGTTTTTGAAAAAAAAATGTTTAAAATTGCCTTTATTTCGTGCAAAAATGAGCGAAAAGATTGGAAAAATTGTGCTTGATCCTATTTCAAGATCTACCAATGAACATAATTTGATAAGGAGAAAATCTTCTAACTCAATATGGTATTTTTAGGAAGACACCGACAAAGTTTTGAACATTTGCTATTGTTGAAAATTCAGAGGATCTAACTAGAATCAGAACTGCGCTATTCTTTTACGTGTCCTTTCCGTATCCGAGGACACAGTTTAATTTAAAAGGGAAAATATGGAGACTTTCTTTTTTGAGAAAATTTCGAAAATGTTGAGGCCCCAAAAATCAATTACGTGTGAAACTCGTAGAGTCTAGAGTTCGTTCAGATCGATTGTGAAATATTAATTGTGGAGAAAATCGCCTGAACGGTTTAGGCGCTAGCGTGGACCGCACACACGAACGGACGGACAGCCAGCAGACATTTTGCTGTGAATCGATTTTTCTATATTAAGGACCCGCTAAACATGGATTCTGTCTACACAAGTGTTAGAGGCAGTAATGTTCTACATATGGGAACAAGATATATCCACTTTTTCATCAATAGGGACCAACAATTTTTTTTCTGTCCAAAAATTGCGCATTTCCGCCGCATGGTTACAATAGTCTCCCTTTACTACTATCATAGTGTGGCAAGAACGTAAATATTTAAATCAAATTAGGAAATATTGCCCCACTGACGACATGATAGTGGATTAACAAGAGTGACAACTAGATTGAACATGAATCTCCGGTCTTAGAAGGTAAACTTGCCAACACAACAAAAAATATTAATTTTTATATATTTATTTATTTATTTATTATATATTCATATTCAGGTCTTGATATGATTACACTTTTGATTTGCGTAATATTTTGTCAATGTTCAAATTAACTGATATTGCCTGTCATGATATTTTAACGCAATTTAAATTATGGAAACGTATTTGCAGAGTGACAACGGGATATGCTGTTGCAGACATACATCTCTCCTGCGGTAGGCCTAAGGGAATGTCAATATTAACAGCTGAGAGAACAAGTGTTCTTACGATTTTATCTGGGAAGACCCTACATGGCAGTTCGAATCCCCTTTCATATCATTTAAAACGGTGATAATTTTTACTAATTTAAATTAATTTATTAACTTCCTTCAAAACCTTACTGTGCATGTGTTGAAATTATGTAGTGTTTATGTGTTCCCCTTGATACATTCTAAATAAATACATTGTTGTAATATCCTGAATCTCAATGTGCAGCATTACAAAATGTCATTTTGGCGCCCCGAACTGGTAAAACTTTCCACTGCGGTGGAGATGGGCCGGTCCGTGCCTGGTCTGTCTGTGGGGGGAAGGGGGTGCGGGGGGCGAGGCAGGGGAGCGCAGGTAGAGCCACGGAGGGGGGCGGGCCCGAGCGACGGGGCGCCCCGGGCGGCGGGGCACGTCGAGGGGCGCCTGCTGAGCCCCTCCCGCGTACCCACCCAACAACACGCACCGAATTGGGGGCGGCAGGCCCTTCGCCCGGGAGGCTGGGACGGCCCCACTCGGGCTCCCACGGAGCCAGCAGCCATCTCCTCCCTCAATCACTCCCACGTCCTCCCGACCTTCTTCCTCTCCAAGCCCTTCCACCCTCCCCCGTCTCCCTTTGCCATCTTCCTGCCTCAATCCCTTCCTTCGACCTGTCTACTCGCCACCTTTCTCCCCTCTTCCATCCACCCACCGTCCTCTGCCCATCTGCCATCTTCCTCCATTCATCCCACCCGATCCCCTCTTCCTCCCACCCTTACGTCCACCCGCCTTCCTCTCTCCCTTCCCCCGCCGCCTTTCCCTATTGCTCACTCCTCCTCGACCATGTCCCATCACCCTCTTTTTCCCTCTGGCTCCCCCGTGCCTGCGACCACTAGAGAGAGGAGCCCTGACGAGATAACATATTAACGCTGCCTGTTAGAACGCCAGAGCGGCTCGCGGGGCTGGGCTGGGTTGGCCTTAATATCCAACTTAACTGTCGTAATCAGAAATGAGATATGAGGAAAAAGAAGTGTTAACATTAGGTAATTTATTATAAACTCTCACTGCCAAGATATTAAGGCATGCTTTTTCCTTGCAGCTCTAGGCGAGGATGTCTTTCAGATCGGAAATAATGTACTTCTTAATGCTACGGTGTGGAGAATTTGATTCAAGATCGATGTTGTGAAACCACAGGTGTGCTGCTAATTACTTTAATTTTGGAGAATATTATGCAGAGTTTATCGGCATTTAATGCACGGAAAATATTCCATAACATTCCATAAATAAGAATAAAATACATTGAATGTTAAGTTCTATGAATATCATCAGTAATGTGAAACAAATCTGTAATTGCCATGTTAATTCATATACGAATACTTACAAATGTGAGTTAATCAGTAATGGGCATCAGTCGTGTAGGAAAGCAAATTCTAAAAAAACTTTCTAGATATGTTTAGGCAGGAAGGTTAGTAGGCAGGAATAAATAAAATTCGAAATTCGTATTAGAATCCTACAGGAAGATAATGTTTATGGTAGATCCACATCTTGATTTCCACACAACCCATATGACGAGTTTGCTGATTCATCGCATGCAGCCAATCAAAAATATTAATATTAATAATAATAAAATAATAATAGGTCACTAAAGACTATATTTGCATAACTATTAGTTTAACATAACTCAGTGCCCAGAGGATAACGTAAACATTTCTTATATTTTTTACATTACTTTCTGAAAAGTAAAAAGTTTGTTCCAATTGCGAAATAGTATCAACATGCAAAATGCGCTAAATATTCCGTTCATTCGAAACTTACCGATATTATTTTGCCCTACTTTCATTTTTGTTACACTTGTTCGTATTCATATTATTCAGAATATTATTTACAAACGTAAATCTATCCGATCACCACTGGAACCAGGTCACATCTGCCTTTCAACATTCAGTTAATTAATTGATTTCTATTAGGTACATGACGACTGTATGAAAATTTCGTTCCCTTTCGACTTCTTTAAAATTAATATGACCAAGCAACTCGGACGGGCACGTGCAACCATGCTCTCGTTTTCAACTACAAATCAACAACACATTACATTAATTTGAGAATATAATTCCCCGACTACTGAAATGAATAACTGTCGGATGCGTTATTGATGTTGAAGAATGCTATCTTAGAGAATTTTAATAGTTTGTGTGCTTTGAAGGTCAGTTCAATTCTGCCGTGGTCACAGCATGTGTACTGTGATTCTCAATATTATTTTGTATAAGTTTCAACTTTGTAACAAAAATGAATCGCAAATTGTTTTGGATTATTCGCACTATTCTTTTAAAGTTCGCTTGCAACGCACTCGTGTAAATTCGTTAATCTTTGTGATAATAATTTACCACTCTCTATGTAATACTATTCCCTGCAATATATTTATTATGCTCTCCTTTACAAAATCACTTCTCAAATTTTCATTTAAATGTGTAGCATCATTTGATCAACATTCGCATATGCTGTAATAAAAGTGGTGCAAATTATTGAAATTCTCTCTCAGTGAGCTGCGTGAATATAAAAGTGTGCGAATAAATAAGGATTTTGCACCGTGTAAATCCTTTTTGTAACACCTTCTGGAACGTAATGGAATCTTCCGGCTTCAAGCACGCTCTCTCCGAGTGGGAAACCATATCCCTTCCCAATACCCGGGCTTAACGGGCACAACCGCGTTTCCTCCGCTCAATGCCGTATTGTTCGGAACTGAGCAAAGGCAAGTTAACCTTCCAGAATTCTATGAAAATCTGAAGGTGGAGGAGGACGCGGGTACTTTATGGGGTTCTTGGGGACAAACGTCCTCCCTCGTACAAGGCCCACCGGAACAGCCCCATTGCATTGAGCGCGGGCGCGGGACGGAGGAAGGGGCGGGGGCGGGGGCGGGGGCGGGGCGGGGGCGAGGGTCTGGCGGCGAGGGATTATCGGAACGTGCTTCCACGCGGCTGTTCGCTGCCCCCCCTCCCCCGCAAAAACCCTCTGCCGCCGCCTGTGGTGGACGGCGTTTCCGCAGGCGCACATCAGCGCCAAAAGCCACTTCCATTTTCGTCACAGCGTGTTGCTTGCATTATTAACGCCATTTTTGCACACGGGTAATTTTTACTCTCACGCCTCGTTACGTACTTACGCAGTAAAGAGAGAGTACTGTAATGCAGCGTCAGAAATAGGTATTTTTTGGCAGAAAAATTAGAATTGTAGGGCCATGGGATCGAAAAGTGGATAAATCGTGATCCTATATGTAGTAAGTTACTACGTACCTCTCTCTAACACCTTGTACCTCTTACACGTTAAGTAGTCAGAAACCAGGTTTGCGGGTTCTTAATACCGAAAAATTGTTTGACGGTAAATCGTCTGTCGAACGAACTTGAGACCCTGCGAGTTTGAAACGGAGGTATTGATTTTTGCGGGTAACTTTACATGAAGCCTTAACATTTTCAAAACTTTCTCAAAAATCGCTCCAATTTTTTAAAACTTTTCTTCGCAGAATCCAAAGTACGCTTAAAAATGCTATAAACAGCATTTGATCTCTAAATTCTCGGAAATTGCTAAAGTTCAAACTTTTGTCGGCATCTTCCTTAGACTACAATATTGAAGATCTCAAAATAATGTCAGTATAATCTTCCGAAAATATAAGTAGTTTTTGCGCAATTTGCGTGAAATATAGGAACAATTCTATATAACAAAAATTGATGAAACGATTATTTTCTCAAATACGGCTTTAACAATTCTCTTCTCGAAAATGGAAAACAAGAAATTAACATTATTACAATACAATAAATTAACAAAATTACAATATAGATAAGAGATATATGTTTACTTCTTCAAATGGGTTCTTTAAAACTAGATCTTGATATATGTAAATGAAAATATCTGAATTTTTGAAAATTGCAAGGGTTTTAACTTTTTTAAGCGTCGGAAAGACAAGAATTCAACAGAGAGGCAGGTGGCGTACGGATACCATGAATTTCATGATGACCGGAAGAACCTGAGATCGTATCCCAACGCGTGGAAGAAATGTTCGCTAGTTGGAAAAACTGTTGCAGGATCATATGGTATTTCGAAGAAGAAAAAAATAATGAATGAGAAAATGTAAGCTGTTGTAGGACCAGTGGTTTTTCCGTTGCCAGCTGTATGCTATGATTAGAGGTGACGATGACGAAAGGTATATCTGTGGTAGTGATTTTCTTTCCAACACACCTTGGTATAAGACACTGTAGTACCCTGTCAATTTCGCTTACCATCGCCGCTATCGTTTCCACGATCGCTGTAACCCACACTCTTATCCCCACCACCACAACGACGGCGACAACGATCACACCACCGTCGCCTCCGACAATCACGTCACAGACAGTCACAACACTGACAATCATGGAAGAGTTTTTGCAAGACGGGAAATCCATTGTCGTAGTACGTAAACATTATCGTCTATAGGAATTAACGTCTCTTCAGAAAAATGAGTTTTTGCATGTTTTTGCAAGCTTTTATTGAACATCGGTGTCTCTCTGAGAGCATTTTTCCTTTTATAAGCATTACATGATACGTATGATAGACACCTTCATGAAACCGAAGGGGCTTCAATATTTACATAACCTCCAAAACCTTAACAATTACGTTAGTTTATTCCTGACATATTTGAATTAACTTAAAAAATATCCATTACGTTCCTGCCTTATTATATTGGTAATATGGATATTGTATTTTTCATTACTTCCAGGTTTATTGTGTGTTAATGTTGAATTCGTATTTAGAGCTGGCGGCGAGAACTACGTAAAGTGTAAGTTACGAACACATTTGTCGTAGACGATAAAACAGGGAGAATGTCGGGATCCGTCAATCGAAATCCCGTCTTTTGATGCCGGCGTATGCGCAGTTCAGTTCTCCACAGAATTGTTATTACGTCTTCCAAATCAACGACTTGCAAAAACTAATAACACCGAGCCTACACGGACAATCACAATACAAACACGATAACCCCTCACTGGTAGCATTGCCACCATCACCTCTTATAGATTCCAACTTTTACTTTCTTTATCAAAGGTTTTACCATAGAGTAAAGAATTATACCTCTTTGCTTGATTGATTTTTTTCGTGTTTCCGGGCGTGTCAACG
The DNA here is from genome assembly GCA_011170035.1 of Teleogryllus occipitalis. Taxonomy (NCBI): domain Eukaryota; kingdom Metazoa; phylum Arthropoda; class Insecta; order Orthoptera; family Gryllidae; genus Teleogryllus; species Teleogryllus occipitalis. Next base: position 20,984 of record BLKR01010449.1, on the reverse strand, counting down.
GCTTTGGTCATTAGTCCCGTGAGTGTAGTGCATGTTTTTTCTCGGGAGATGGTGGTGATCTTCCCCCGCTGGATGGCGAGATCCGGCGCCGACCTACCGTCGACTAGTGGGGTTTCCCCCAAACCAGGACTCTCCCACCAGCGGGGCACCGCCCCAGCCGGGACAAGCTCTCAGCTCCCGACCGGTCTGCCGGAATATGTGATATGTTAGTGTGATATGATATGTGCATGTTAGTGTAAGTGTGTGTGTGTGTAAGGGGTGAGGAAAGGACAAGAGGAAGGAAAGATCGCGCGCGGTCCGTGGCCCGTTTGGTAGGGTAGTGCTCCGGCATTCGCCTGGGGTTGATGGGAGAAACCACGGAAAACTACCGATGAGAGCAGCCGGCCGGAGCAGTTCTCCTCCAGACAGCGATTGAATTCGACCTAGCTGACAAGCTAGTGTCGAAAATCCTGCCACCATCAGGACTCGATCCTAGGACCTTCCGGTCAGAGGCGCTGCAGTGACTGACATATACCTCTTTAGTCTATGGTTTTACCACCGACTTTTCCACTTCCTTTGCCGTAGGCGGTGCCACCGCCGCCATCACCGTCGCCGCCAGTGTTGTTCGGTGCTCCGTTCCGTTCCGTTTCGTTTTCGCTTTTCATCCCGCGCGGCGCCGCGCCCTCCCGTCTCACCCTCCTGAGCCGCCCTTGCTTTTCACGCGCTCTGCCGCCGCAGCCCCCTCGCCCGCCCGCCCGCCGCTGATAACGTCCCCTCTATTCGGCGCCGCGCCGCTGATGGGGCCGACTTCTTTGCGGCCGCGCTGAGCCCGGGCGCCTGGCGGGCGCGGGGGAAAATTCCCCGTCCCTCCCCCTCCCCTCCCCCCACCGTTGTTCAGCTTCGGAGATTTTGTGTGTGCGCAGGCTCCGGGCCCCGAGTGTGGCCTTGGGTTGCACGGAAGAAGAATGCTCGCTTGCAATTGTATCTCCGCTCGCACACATCTTCGAGTTTTATGAACGTGCCGCTTTCATTCATGCAGGGGTCTGTGGTAGGTGTCCTGCATAATCCCTGGAGAACCACGTGGATGGTACAAAAGTACGGTGGCAACCGCCGAGTTTGAAAAATAGCGTAGTCGTCATAAAATTCAAGAAATGCATTACCGTTTTTCATTTGCACAAAGCAATGTTCGCCTTAATGTGTGGCTTTTCGCGGCAGTAATGTCTGTGCTGTGATCGGGAAACGAATGGCAAACGGGTGAAACCGAGTGTGAGCGAATCAGACGCACCGACGTGAGATCGCTAAATCAAGGTGTCATAAATTCAGAGACCTTTACTCAAGGTGGAAATATGACGAGACCAGTACGCCCCGGCCGTGAAATATTGACGCTCTGCGAATTCTGGTGGTATTTTTCAGCTGAAAACAATGAGGAGTGTTTTTACTTCCAACGAATTAGGTACAAAATATTGTTATTAAAATAGTGTTTATCACACTTATGTATAAATATTGGAGGAGTAGAAGTTGGATCTTGATTCTCTTTTGTAATTTTTTGGAGAGTGCATGCAAAGTATTTAAATCTATTTTGAGTTCATATAAGTGGAAAATGCTGGTAGGGAACTTCGTATGTTGCATGCAAAGTATGTAAATCTATTTTGAGTTCATATAAGTGGAAAATGTTGGTAGGGAACTTCGTATGTTGAAATCATGAAGTCTTTTAGCGAGTTTAGGATGATTATGATTTGTTAAGGTTGAGATCGGCATTAATACTATATTTGCACTGGTGGGGGAATACTAATTATTTAATTAGCTGACTAATGTCGCTGTGAAAACAGTGGAAAGACAATAGTAGCAAGCACAAGTAATAGTAGAAATCAATGAGTCACCGTAGATAATTCACATCTAATATTCTAGTACACAGGTACAGGTTTTATATAGTATCCAACGATCTGTATTAATAAGAGTTTTCGAAAAATAATAATATATAGTATTCAGAGAAGTATTGGAATAAAGTATAGCATATAAAAATATTTATCAGTTGCATATAATTAATACTATAGCAACTAGTAGTTAATGACTATTTCCAGAGAGCTGTTTTAAGATCAGAAATTAGTAGTAACAAAATCATGAAAGATAGAAAATAACTGGTTGTCTCTCATCTCCAAACATCGATCCGGTAACTGATTATATAAGTGCAGGGCAAAATAAGAAAAGGATGAAGTAAATAGTTATTTGCAACAACGCGGAAATGATAACTTAGATGATGATCTGGTGTAGATCCTAGCATACCAGCCTCTCAAGAAAATTACTTGGTCACGAAGATAAGGTGGATTGCCAGTTTTAAGAACTTTAATAACTTGTTTAAAGATATGCAGCCATCTTCTGCGTGCACTGCAGACGTATACTGTGTACACTGCGCGAACTGCAGACGATATCGTGTGAATGGGGTTTTCCTTCAGTATGTGTTATACCGTGTGTCCCATCAACTATGGACCACCCCCATAGTGTCTTAACGGTTCACGATACGGAAATGCAGATTTCGTTCAACGACTCGGAATCACGGGGCAAGTAATATGCTATAGAGATATTGATCCGAATACTTTCAGTTTTCGAGAAATTGATTCATCTTAGATATTTTTAATGAAACTAAATAATTGTCTCGCTATCAATGGATTGTTCAAAAAAAGGAATAAAATGATACATCAGTTGTTAATGTTTTGTTAGTAGTTTGGCTATGTAATTATATTTTCTGGCGTGATGTTTAATGAAGCCGACATTTCTTGTAGTAGCCCTTACAACTGTTGCCATTGGAGAAGGTAGTCTTCGCGGCATGGAGACTTACGGGAGAGGGAAGACTGAGAAGTGTGGCAGTGAGGGTACAGACGCCATTACCGCAAACCCTAATCTTGACTAGAAGGGTACAGGGGCATATTACATGCCCCACGATTCTGCTTTGCTGAGGTAAAATTGCATTTCGATATCGTGTACATTTAGAAGTTATGGAGGTAGCCCACAGTTGGTGGGACGCCTATGTATGAATAGTTTACCTTATTGATGGATTTTTCTAAAAATAAAATAACGCAAATATTATAGCTTTCTTGTATGACAGGTTGCAGCTTACAATTACTTTCAATATTAACAAGTAGTTGGAGCAGTCCTGACGGAGTTGACCTATTTGGGAAGAGAATTGAACAAATGAACATTTTTTTTCTCTAACAATTTGTCAGCTAACCGTTACTTCTACTCCATTTCAAAAACACGAGGCCTAAACTTGTAAAATTTCTAAGTTTCCTTTTCCCCCCTTCGTTAGAAGGTTTGCATTTTGCAACACTTCGCCACGAGGGTGATGACTTTCCTGTAATTGGGACCTTTGTGGCCGCACCCCTGTGCACCTCTCCCGGCCGCGCATCCGTCCACAGCAATAGCCACGAAGGAGGAGGCGCTTTCAGAAAATCCTCGCACCTTGGCCCTTTCACTGGCAGGTTTCTCCCGCTCCTTTGACGTCCGCCGTAGATATATTGCCGCTCCTGAGGTCTCTGACCTGCCGAGTCGCTGACGTCAATATTGTTGTTAAAGCTGTTTTGTCCACAGTGATGGAGAGTGATGCAATAGCAATACGGGCTGTTTTTTTTTATTTCAAGATGCCTCAATGATAGTCGGAATGTTCCCAAGGATAGGCAGGGAAATAGTCAATCTGTTGAATTGAAAATCCGTATCGTAAGAAAAACGTTAAATCGTTTGTCAATCAGTTTTCACTTCCTTTAATGGAACTCTCATTCATTCATTATCATTTTGGGAAGGTATGGGATACGTCAATAAAATGATCAGAATAGCTTGACTGAAGTCTTTGTTGCCGATGAAAATATCGCTGAATGGATTTGAAATCTATATTTAGTTCAATTCTTCGTTTCTTAGAACTATGAGATGGAAAAGAAAATTGATGCGACATTTATGTACTAAAGTAAAGTAGATCTCCTGGAAATGTCTTTTGGCAACATGTTTTACAACTAATTGGCCAATGGAAGTCTCACGAAAAATCACTGAGTAATGAGTGATTCCAGCGCTCATCGGACGATTCACGACCTAGCAATTCATTCTATCAGGGGTGTCGAACTTGCAACGCCTCAAGGGCCACAATTAAAACTTTTAATATGGCTGCGGGCTATCACTCGGGCAATCCTCACGTGACTTCCCCATATTGTTGACTTCAGCAGTTTACCCGGCTGCTCTGAAACGGAGGGGGGATGGAATCATCCGTGATTTCAGGCCATATCAAGCATAACGCAAGGAAACACATTGGGATGATTTTGAATTTCTGAATATAGTACTATAAAAATTCTTAAATCTAAAGTAAACCTCTTTTTACATTAATGGAGTGTTGATTCAGATAGGGCGCGCTAGGCGCGCAATATTCTCGCCCGACATGGATGCAAGAGACTTCAACTTTTGACTAATAACCTTTCGCGGGCAATAATAAATTGCACCGTGGGCCTCATGCGGCCCGCGGGCTGGCAGTTGAACAACCGTGATTTAATCACCTTTAGGCACCACGAGGCGCAACCATAATCACGATTTTAAATTTATTGTCATATGCTATTACTTAAATTCTCTCTTTTAAAATACATTGAAAAAACATCAACTTTATTGTGTAGAATATAATGAGACGAGGTTTTGTATTTTTTATGTTTCTTATTTTAGGAAGAAGACGATTTATAATTTGCATGATGGACATGTCATATGAACATTGAAAAGTCTAAATAACAAAAATATACAGTACGCTTATGTCTACGTGAAAAATGAAATGTTTTGGGCACAAAGAACGATAAAGAGGCATGTGTCTTATCAATACGTTAGCCATCAATATCATTTCAAGTAGTGAAGTTTAATGCACATTAGTCCTGCAGTGTAAAATAAACCCTCAATCAGATCGTAAGTGGTTCACGACTTTTTGCTATCAACCATTGCATATAACCAAAGTCAACTGAATCTGGAGATCCTTGGTAGCTGGAAAACTTTCTAAAAAGTAAGAAAAAGTAAAATGTAAGAATGGTTGGTCTATATGGAAGAGATTCATTTTCACGCGTATAAAAAATAACGGAAAGCTAGGAAATAAACATTAATTAAGGTTAAGTGAAGATGATCAAGAAAAAAATCAGCTCTTTTCGATATAGCAATGCAATACTGCCTTCTGCTCTACGTAAGTAAAATGCGAGAAAGTGAACGATTATGAGAAATGGCGAATAAAAGTCGGATGAAGAAAGTGCTGTAGAGAAGGTAAGTACACGGCTAAGAAGGCAAGTTGATGTAGAAACCAAATGAAGGGAGAATTATTTCCAGCTTAGGCTATGAGGAGCGATGTCCACCCACGCACGTCCTCCCGGGTTCTAGGAAAGTAATCGGCGCGTGTGAAGAGGGCGCCCATTCGTCCCGCGCCGCGCCGCGCAGGAAGCCCTCGACAGCCTCTTCCTCCGCGCGATTTTATGGGCGCGCAGCAGTCGCCATCTGCCCCGCGCCGCGCCGCGCCAGCTCTAAGCCCCGGCACAGTGGGCCACGACTAGCAAAAAGCGCGACGGACCGAAAACGCTTGTACATCTTTGTATACTGCGTATAGTGTGTACTTTCTATACTGCGGTGTTTACAGACCAGCATTTGAAGGATATCAACCGTTAATTGATTGATTGATTTTTTCGTGTTTCCGGGCGCGTCAACTGCTTTGCTCATTAGTCCCGTTAGTATAGTGCATGTTTTTTTCTCGGGAGATGGCGGTGATCTTCCCCCGCTGGATGGCGAGATCCGGCGCCGACCTACCGTCGGCTAGTGGGGTTTCCCCCTAACCAGGACTCTCCCACCAGCGGGGCACCGCCCCAGCCGGGAGAAACTATAAGCTCCCGACCGGCCTCCCAGAATATGTGGTAGTGTAGTACATGTTAGTGTAAGTGAGTGTGTAAGGGGAGAGGATAGGACAAGGAAGAGAAAGGACAGATCGCGCGCGGTCCGTGGCCCGTTTGGTAGGGTACTGCTCCGGCATTCGCCTGGTGTTGATCGGAGAAACCACGGAAATATCAGCCATTAAGGTGTCATCCAATCGGAAGGCTGAACGCCACAATTATGACGTCACTGTAGTGACGTGTGAGGTCCCGATTGGACAACACCATAATAGCTGATCAAATGTCATCAGCAGCAAAGTAAAAATTGCAGTATAGCACTCGCGTATGGAAACTAGTACTTCCATTTATTGTTTATTGATTGAAAGTTTTGTTTCATTCATGATTATTGATTAACGTCGCGTCAACGGTTTAGGTGATTGTTCCCGTAAGTGTATTGCTTGTTTTTATCGTAGGAGGTGGCGGTAATCTTCCCCCGCTGGATGGCGAGATCCGGCGCCGACCTACGCGCAGGCTTGTGGGTTTTCCCCAACTAGGAATCTCCCATCAGCGTGGCATCGCTCCTGCACCGACAAGCTCTATGCTCCCAACTGGTCTCCAGGCATGTGTAGGAGTGTAATGCATGTAAGGGTAAGTATGTGAGGATAGATCAAGGAAAGGGATGGAAAAATCGCGCGCGGACCGTGACCGTAGGGTAGGGTACTACCAGCATTCCCGTGGAGTTGATCGGAGAAACCACAGATCAGAGCAACCGGTCCCTAGAATTCTTTGGCATACCTTACTTCTCTAGACAGCGGCTAGAATTCTCCACAGCGGCTGATTTCGACCTAGCTATTCGTATGCAGCTTGTGTCGAAAATCCTGCCACCGTCGTGAGTGGAAACCTAGTTAAGGGATGCTATCTATAAGTTAGCTGTAAGATTAGCTTTAGCTAGATTATAAGTACTCCCCCTTCTGTCGCAAAACCCAAGTAGGGCTGCGGTATGCGCGCCGATTGTACTGCCTCAAAAAGTAAATAAATTACCGCCTCGCCAGGGGGAGTGGTGGGTAAAATGTGAAAAATATCCTAGGACCTCCCGGTCAGAGGTTCTGCAGTGACATCAATTGATGCCCCGAGTCATTTAAGCCGGTCTCGTGCATGGAAACTACGCAGAACTTCCGTTCACTGTATAATGATTGGAAATCATTAATTTCTGGAACGCTTATAGCAAAGAAGCGTTTTATCGTGCGTACAGCAAAGTAAATAAAACTCGGGGTCCAATTAAGTAAACCCAATATTGAAGGGACATGAATCAACATCAACTTTTTGAGAAGTATCCCAAAAATATTCTGATGTAAATTTCCGTTAATTCGTTAAAAAAAGTCTCATACCCAACACGTACGAAACTGTTTTGCATATCCACTCATTTTATAACACTCTCCTCGTTCACTGGCCAACAATATTTCAATAGAACGCCCAAAACTCCGTCTTCGGGTTTGTGCCGGCTGGGGCCGTCCCCGTACAGGTGGTACCTGGGGTGGGGGTGGGGCCGCCGCATAGGCCCGTGCCAGTTCACACGTTCGAGTGAGGAAGGCACACCAGCATCTCATGCATGTTACATGCGTTACACTCACAGGAGTTTTCACCTTAGCTCATAAACGCCCGAAAACAGAAATTAATCCATCGATCAATCAAAAGAAAATATTTTATCTCTCTGTACCCTTACAAGGGCAATTAAAAAGAAGGGTTAAAAAAGGACGCACTCCTCGCAGTCGTACAGGATTAAAAAATAATTTAATAATTTAAAACTATTATTTATAAACATGCTTAAAATTATATATTTATCTTGTATCAATTATATACTAATAATATTAACAATCAACATTTTAAAAATCATAATATTTTAAACACTCCAAGTGTAATTTCAAACTAATTTCTTTTTGAAAAAGTACGACTACAGGCTTCAGTAGAAATATTTATAAAATAATGTTTCAGATATTTGTTCAAAAGTTGAATAAATAACATGAATGTATAGATTCAATGTTGATCACCAGAAACAATTATATTTAAAACAATAATTTCTATAAAACTGGCCCCTCTTTAAATATTTGATCGACGCTGAATTTTGTCCCCCCACCCGCATTCGCTTGAGTGCTGCCAACTGTGCGGCGCGGCGAGGCTCGGTTCTGGCGATGGGTCGTGCGACTCGTCACCGGAGACAACTAATGACTCGCGGCAGGCGGGGCGAGGGCGGAAGCAAGGGCCGGGGGGGCGGAGGAAGGGGGGAGGGGAGGTTCGCACAGCCGCCTCGTGACAGCTGAAGCCTCCAGCGACGTGGGCGGCGCGGCGCGGCGCGGCACGGGAGGAGACCTGTACGCGGGGGAGGCTCCAAGGCTGCCAGCCCTACGCCAGCCCTACGCCGCCCCAACAGCCCCTGCAGGGAGCCGCAGAGCGCCCCGCGGTGGAGGCGACTCGGGACAAGCGGACGGAATTGCTATTTACGAAAACTAGTGGCGTTGAAGAAGGAAGCAACCGGATTTTCAAAATAAGTTCTTAAGTCAATTTTAATCATAGTTTGTCTAATAAACTTCTTCGAGATATCGAATGGCTGAGGCGTAATAAGCACTCAATTGTTGCTTTGAAAAAGAACTTTCTACGCAAAAATTTGCATTTCAAAATGTATACAAACCCTCCTGAAACATGTAAATTGTTTAATTTTTACAAAACAAATAAATATATTTGTTTGCAAAGAAAAATTAGGAACGAATACGTAGCTTTCTCAATAATACGTACATTTCTCCGTAAACACATACGTATACGAGAAAGTAAGAAGCACCTATTTACACAATTCAGTTGTTTTCAACGGAAATGAGACATGCGCCATTGTCTTAAACGTACTTCACACTATCCAAAAACAAAATTTAATCAAAATATTTGAAGCAATTTCTTTTAACATTTAGAATATGTCCCAGGGGCTTCATGTAAAGTACCCACAATATTAAAATATCGGTTTCAAATTCTAGGAACCACGACATCACCATATCGATTGCGGAATATCAATTTTGGAAAAAATCGGCTGTCCAGTTTAGCCGCTAACGTTGTTCAGAGACGACGGACACTCAGACGGATGGACGGACAGACAGAAAGACAGACGTTTTCCGTCATTCGATTTTTCGGCATCAAGGACCCACAAAACATGGATTCTGACTACTCCACATGTTACAGAATTTTTTCTAAATTTAGCACCTGGATTTATTCACTTTTTCGTGTCGAGGGCCCTGTAATAAGAGTTTTTCTGCCGAAAATTCGCCGTTTTTTCGCGCAGCATTACATAACTTTCTCTCCACTCTGCAGCGAGGATGTAAAAATTACCCTTAGACAAACTATTAAAAAACGAGAAATATTCATCGAAGTCGTTTCACCGATTAAAAATACGATAACAAATATAGTAATGTAATAGCATGTTACTAAACGACCATCGTACAATATACATACAAACAAAAAACGCATCTGTCACAATTTATTCACATTGGAAGATAGATTGGCCACAGACCGATAACTTTTCTTGTCAGACCGATTCTCTTAATGTCGCCAAACTATCTTCCCATTATCCTACAACGTTTTATTCACTTGGTAATAATTCCATTGTACCACAACTTTTGCTGAAAGTTTACTATTGGTCTTGCAAACGGTTGATAGTAGTAGTTAATAAGAGGTCAAATATTAGTTATCTTACTTACATTACGAAACTGATTATTATTTGTAAAAGCAGACTATAGATTACGACGAGACTGATATCAGCTTGACTTATGACAAAGTGGATAAACATGTTTTCTACAATATTGCCGATATTGTGTGTATGATAGTTATGATTCCAGGGGCTAGCGACTAACCAGCTTGTACTCAATTTTTTTATCTGCTGTAATATTGCCTAGGCTGTTATTGGCCTATCGTTTTAATTACCAACTTATTTTCGAGTTACTGCCTCGTTGAAAATAAGTCTTCTCAAAATATCATCAATTATACACTCATTGGAAGACATACTGCACAGAATTATTCCTGAATATCCGTTTGATTAGGAAAAGCACTTACTAGTCCACCGTGAAGTTACTACAAATGCTCACGAAATTATGGGTAAAGGGGACAATACATCACAAATACTCCAATGGATTACCATTGCGTCACGCACTGCCATGTCATGCACACCGATTCTCTGAGAAGAGTGTGCTGTGCTATTAAAAAAAATCGGAAATTCTAATGATCTGATCATATGTGAGTCTGGACTTCCTTCCTCAAAAAAAAATTTTAAAAAAATCTTTACTGAACATTCTGGTTCACTCTCACTACACACAGAGAGAGAGAAGAGAGAGAGAGAGAGAGAGAGAAGAGAGAGAGAAAGAGAGAGAGAGAAAGAGAGAGAGAGAAAGAGAGAGAGAAAGAGAGAGAGAGAAATACATGCCCATAATCATTTTAAAAGTTACAAACTTCTCTACAGACGGTACGGTAATTTATACTGAGAAAACATGCCATTTAAAATAATTTTGCATTGTGGTAGCACTGGCTTAGGCGTAACCACGTTCGCAGGGCAGAGAGAAAGAGAGAAAAAGAGAAAGAAAGAGAGGGAGAGAGAGAAAGAGATAGAGAAAGAGAGGGAGAGAGAAAGAGAGGGAGAGAGAAAGAGAGGGAGAGAGAAAGAGAGGGAGAGAAAGAAAGAGAGGGAGAGAGAGAAAGGGAGAGGGAGAGAGAGAGAAATGTGTAACTATTAAAGTACAATATGCACAAAATATAATTTATTAATTTAATGCTTGCGTAAGGGGTATTGGATGGCGCAGAAACTTTTGTCAATAAACAGGAAGTGATGCAACGGAAGGTCGTGACTTTTCGAGGAAATGTCAGAAGATTTGCAAGGTTGTTGAAAAAAGTATGAAGTTTTTACCCATGACTTAGAGTACGTAGTCTGTAACACAATTTTATTTTATTCATCACTAGTTTTCTTCAAAATAAATTCTGCTTAGATGTGAAAGTCATCAGAAATAGTGAGAAAAAAACAGACAGTAAAAATATTCTTTAGTTCTTTAGTGATCACGTGTTCGTTTTCCTCCGTGGTTCTAAATATTTTACAAAAATTAAAAATCAAATTATTGAAATTAATCGATTTTTGTCCATATTATGTTGGACAAAAATATGTTGTTATACTTGTCTTCTGACAAAAATATGTTGTTATACTTGTCTTCTGTCTTTGAACTGCTAAAAATTCAAAGCAAAAATTGTTCTTTTTACCTTACCTCTCTGTACTATGGTATGGGGAGGTAAGGTATTGGAATCATCTCAACAATATGATCTCGAATATAGGCAATAAAATCCATATTTAAGGTTCTTTTCAGCTGTAATTTTGCACGCACGGTAGGTTCAAAGTCAATTAGAGCTCTTCCAAACATGGTTAACATTGGTATACGTGGAGAGGAGGTACTACATGCAATTTTGTAACCGAATATCGATTAGTAAATAAAATTGATGGATGCATGGATGGATATACCACGCATAAAAATTAGATTAGAAACGCTTGAGCTGAAACTTAATAAATACAGCAGGAGTAAGATCTAGTTGGGCCGTTCCGGTGATCGTGGTGTATTTCCGATTTTCATTGAAACGTCTGCCATTTACAAGTCCTAAGAGTTCGAAGTTAAGTTGGAAGAGTGTTTTTAAGTACGAGTGAAACGATTGGTGAGTGTACTATGTAAAACTAATGTCCAGCAAGTGTCTGACACATGTGTCCTTTCACAATAAAAATATTTGTCATAATTATGTGGATGTAACATATTTTTTCGACCCTCTCGGGTTTCATTTGGTTAGGGTGCTCAAGTGATGGCTCAACTGCTAATGGAATAGAAGTTGCAATGCTAAAATATTACGTAACTGTTACCAACAACACGAGGAAGTATGTGCTGTTGTTGCACCACTAGTTGACACGAAGTAGAATTTCACAAAAAACTGTGGCCTTGGTTTGAATACCGGCATGAGTATTTTTTTTTCTTGCCACAATCCTCCTTTTCTTGAGACCGAAAACCCGGAAAAGTCTCGAGGTTGTGTTTTACAGTGGTGATCTCATAGGGAAACGTAGGTAGTTTCGCGATTTGAGATAATGAATCGAGGCACGCGACGTCCGTTTGCAGCGTAAAATGACAGAACGTTTTTATATCGTGTCTCCGCGCGACCCACATGCAACCCACATGTATCCATATGCTAGCCATGAGGATTACCGTTATAGCCACGTGTTTGTTGTTAGTCACGACATAACATGCACCATCACGAAAAATCATCGCGATTCGCTTCCGAGTAAAAATTGTTCCAGTATTACGCATTAGGCACACCAACTTCCCATTGCGGAGTGAAAGTGAAGGCACATAATGATATTTGGCCGAGCACCAAGAATACTACGAATTTTCCCTGATTTATAGCAAACTTGCACCTTCACGTACAAACGGCGTTCCTACAGCATAGTTCTTTATGCGACAGACGCTCGTAATTTAGACATTGTACTTGTGCATTTCCATTCCTCCTATTCCGCCATCCTATTCCTCGTCATTTTATCTACTTGGCAAAGCATGATCACCCTTCAAAAGCAAACGAAAAACTACAAAAGTTAATCAATTTTCTCCCTCTTTCAAAAGTACCCAAATTAAATTTCATAATGTGGTCAGAATGACAATACATCCAATAATAAGATTAACCGCAATATTAACCTCTATTCCCAAGATAAAAATGTTTTGCACAGCTTTTAACCAAATTATAGATAATTTTTAATTTGGTTTTCGAGAGTTGAAAGTGTGGGATCCTTGAAGTAGCTTTAGGTTTTCGGAAGCAGAAAGAACAGTTAACGGAAAAAAAGTTTGTCGAATGTTATTTTTTATTGTATTTATAACAACCAATTAACGTCAGTAGTGCTAGTATTTGTGGAAAATGCACCTCGGTTCGTTGGCCTTAAACTGCGTGCTTCCAGACGCGTGGTACTGAATGCTTTTGTTTGCTTTCTTGGAATACTTAACATTTTGTCGCAGAGCTTGCGCGACCGCAACCAGTTTCTCGTATGCAAGTAATGCCAGGGATTTATATTCCGTCCAGGATTTACTGAATAACACTAAGATTTCAACGAATTTCTCGCATTACGCTAAACGTGGTACAAGTCTTACAACATCTGTGATTTCTGAGCGGGCAATGTACAATCGCAATACAATCTTAAAATTCAGTTAATAAAACGAAATAAGTAAAACATCAAAGAACGTATATTTGGACATCTGATTTAATTTAAAACAGGGATTGGGTTGCTTTAAATTTTAACTTTTTTCTTAGAGTTTGTCCGTGTATGTTTACGTGCATAAATAAATTAAATATAGTTCATATTCATCTGTAATAAGATATTATATATAAAAGCATATTTGAAAAGACAGTCCTTGTGATTGGAGTGTTTATGAGTTGTGTTATAAGAGGCAATTTGTTAGAGACTTATTAATGAATGCAAAATAACCTTTATTGTCTAGTTGAATACCGCTTTCTTTTCTTTGGACATTGATCTGAGCACACTTCAATACTGTATGAAACTTAAGCAACTTTCTGGGGAGGTATGTCAAGTGCCAATGAAATTTATGACGAATGTAATAGAAAGTGAATTTTTTATAATCCATGAACTAACCGTATTAACTGATTGCCAATCAAATATTTTCAAGAAATAAATTATATTCATGCACTTTGTGATAAATTCCTAAATTTCAATAGATTATCTAATGAAGGACATTCCATTTGTGCGATTCTGAGTAGTATAGTCCCACATGTTACCCACGTTTTGTGCCTTGTGGAACCTCTTAAATATCCCCACCAAGTTCGCAGTGATCAAGAGACCATTCCGTGCTCTAATTTGCATCCCCTCCTGCAAACAGCTTCAACGAAAGCACTCGTCGGTCATCCAACCCAATACAGAGAAGCACGCGCCTGGGGCCGTAGTCACTGCCCGCTCCACCGCCACCGCCACCGCCACCGGCCCGCTGCTGCCACCGCCGCCACCGCCACCGCCGCTACCACACAGCCACCACTACCGCCATCGCCGCACTGAGTTCTATTTTCCCATTCTAGGGCGAAAAAAAAATCAAATTTTTAATTTCACGTCCATTCATTGTTCACCGCACTGCAAAAGCTTCAAATCATACTGCATCGATGGCTGCAGCTTTTATGACCGGACTGTACTGCTTAGTAAGCTGAAGATTTATAGCCACAAAAAGTAGAAACAGGCAGGAAAAATAGGCATTTAAAATTGTAAAATAGGCATTTAAATTGGCTAGTTTTTTCTTATCCTTATTTGTCTACTTGTGAAGAAAGTTTCTGAACGGAACAATGTAGTTACCTTCATGGAAATCCTTTCATCATTATTCTGACAAATCCTCGTAGAATTCTTTTCGATCATTGTCAGGGAAATTCAGAGAAAAAAAGGTTGAATCACAAAAGCTACCTTAAAGCTTTTCACTTTCAGCTGCTTATTTTCTTACCTTTAGTTTAAACATAATTGAAAACATTGTATGATTCGATTCAATAGCCATGCATAACACAAATGACAATTAAGACAAAAATATCTGTATTCGATATTGTACTTTTGCGATGTTAAATTTTTGCAATTTTCGAAAATATAGAGATTTGGCAAAAAACCAGACCGGCACCAACTTTTATACCGTCCTTTGACACATAAAGGAAGAAAATGTTAAGACAAAATTTGGAGCCGTTTTAGTAAAATATATTGTTTAAACATTCGAAGTAAAAATAACTACTACCACCAGTGATTCTGCACGTGTTTCATAATAGGAAATATCTGCATTGTGGTGGAAGTAAAACTGAACAATGATTTATCAAAAGTTGTTTGATTTCTCTGTATTCCACAGGATAAAAACGAAAAAAACGTACAATTTAAAAATTTTTGACTAATGATAACTCCATTTTAATCAATGAATACGAAAATAGGCAACATTGAGGCATTTAAATACAAAATATGCATTTATTCGTAAAATAGGCATTTATAGGCACTATAAAATCCGCATATAATACCTCAAAATGATTAAGTAACACAAAAGATTGCGTTTCCCATTGAAGAAAAAAAATAGGCAAATAGGCAAAAATCCGCAGCTTACTGATAAGATACTGCGCTAAATGTAGACTTCCGCAAACGATGTCCGAAGCCGGTCGCAGTTGCGTTTCTCAGTTCGATTAGTGTGTTCGATTCGTGCGTTCTTTAGCTTTCATGTGCTTATTGTTCCATGGATTCTGAAGATCAATATACGTAGGGGAAGGTGGGTCAGAGTGGAACCTTGGAACAAAGTGGAATTTGAATTTAAACCCCACATTTGCACAAAACCCACATTTCCATTTAGTTCTAGAACAAGTATTTTGTCGACAAGTGTATTAGCACAACTGTACGGCAGTGTTATTTGGGCTAGCAAATCAGAAGAGCGAATTATTACTGTTTCTCTGATTTTCCTCTGTGCCTTATAAAATCGTAAGTAATGTAAAACATTGTATTTGGCATAACAATGCAGAAGTACGAAAGTATTTATTTTACTACCTTAATTTTATTACTTTATGCTTGAGTGCTTTTGGCTTTCTCAAACAAAACTAAGGTAATATGATGATTTTGTGCTGGCGTCGAACGGGCAAAGTGAAACGTTGCTACTTCACTTTGCCCCGAAAGGTTTGACTGCATATTATTAATTTTTCGTTTTAGGAATGGTAAATTTTATATTACTCCTCAGTACGTTTTACTCATAACGTTAGTAACTGGCTTTGAAATCACCAGGCAAAGATGTGACTCTCCACGAAGTCAGTTCTCTCTTCGGAGAAGCATTTGCAAGGGCAGCCTCAACATACAATGCTTTCTCTAGATTTAGAAACACAGGGATATACCTTTAAATATTTTGTGATTATGCTTTCGCTCCAGCAGAAGCTACACATTTTGAACTATATGTAGAATCTTCAAAAACTAAATTGGAAGCTAAAAGTATTACGTCATGGAGGAGGCAGAATCTCAGTCCCTGATAGCTTCTGAAGATATTCTTTCTGTGCCAACATCAAGACAAAATTCGAGTAAGTCCACCCACAAAGTGATAAAATTGTCATCATAACACCACCTTATTTGAGAAATCTTATTGGTTCTGCCAAGGGACCCACTACAATAAACATAAAATGGTAAAAAAGAAGCGTTATCACAAAGGCATAGTCTGACAGACTACTTTGGGTAAAAACATAGAAAAACTCAATTTTACAATGAAACACTAAATTTAATGGATTGTATGTACATGAAGTGGAGTTACAAAATACATTTTAGAGGCTATTAAACATACACCTAAATTACATAAATCTCACAACACACGCTTGCTTGGTACTGTCCACACATGACTTTTGATAAGTGTTCGCATGAGTACCTCATCATGCGACTTTGTTATGTTCGCTGTCGTCCCATTATGGTTGCTAAATGTTCAGGACAACACTTTAAATGCTACAAGACACACTATTTATTTTCGTATTTATTATTCATAATATTAGGCAATATAGCACAAAAAACTGACGTAATTACAAATGTGTAGTCTACTGGACGCCGCATGTTGGCGTGCACCGAAAATAAGCACGCACACAAAGTTATGTGTATTTTATTGGCTAGTCACACAATGAAGGTACCTAGTGTTTCTGAAACGGGGAGTGAGGGGAAGGGCGTAGGGGAAGCTTTTGGCACTAGTTGCTTCGTCTGACAGACGACGCCTTTGTGATCTAGGGTTAAAACAAAGGATAAAAAAATCTTAATTCAAATTTTATCAAAACATATCCGTAAGTTAACGCATGCACATGAAGACATCGAAATATTTTATGGTGTCGACCTGCACACATCTGGTAATAAGTATTGGTTTTTATCTTATGCGCATTCTTAACGCGTTTAAGAAATATTTATTATTTTCAGTGCCAGAGCGTTCTGTCCACTGGCACGAGCTATTCGAGCTATGGCAGCAGGTCGAAGAGAGAGCGAGTGTATTGAACTCTACAATTACATTGTACAAAAAATGAACATCCAGCAGTGTTCAAAAGGTGGTAAGCGTAGTATTAAGAATGTTTACATTCATTCGTATCAAGAATGAAGACAAAGTGGGGGGATATGAAAGACATTTAGAAAGATTTGTGCTGCGAAACGAGAGGTGGCTTGCTGGAAGCATTAATTTTTCTGTAAGCATATTCACTGAATGTCTTATTACACCACAGGAAACAAGAAGTAAAGATAGAATGAAAGAAAGAGGGGATTCCGACCAATGAAACTTTTCCACGATTATACCGAAAGAAACAAGAGCAGGAAAGTTGAAGATTTATTAAAAAATAGACCACCGGAAGAATTATCTTTTGCTGCTCAAAGTTCTATTATACAGTCAGGAAAGAGATGCTGCAGATATTGTTAGAGAATTGGGTGAAGCTTCTCCCCGACAAGCAACTAATTTAAAAAGATCTCGTGCTCTTGCTGAGAAGAAGGAAAGTATACCGTACACCAAAGAAGAAGCTCTAGTATATTTTTTAGATAGCAGATCAACAGTACATCAATACATTTTTTGTATTGTAGGAATCAAAAAAGAAATTTTAGCACGTTTCCACCATATTTCACAGTTTCTGGAAGCAAAGCAGGATTGCTATCCCAAGTGGGCATATCCGTGTAGGTGACACATTCCATGAAGTACGATTACAACCACTCCTGACAACAACTGAGCGTCTTTTCGAGGTACAAAAGGAAGAGGCCGTGCAGGCAATGCATATGAGAACTTTCGAGTCGAGTACACTTCTTTGAAAATGGGGTTGTGATGGTAGTTCGGGTCTCAGCACTTACAAACAGAAGTTTTCAGTTTCTGCATCTGATGATTATTATCGTGTATTTATAATAATTTTAACGTTTCATTATATATTACAAGTAATTTATTTTTATTGCTCTTCTAAAGCTTTCATCTTATTTCCTTTATACTCATAAGACATTTATCGTTCTATACACTAATATTTTTACGAAAGTGGAAATAGACTGCTAAATAATAACGGTTTCTTCTTCCAGTTCATCTTCATGATAAGACTTATGTTTATTTCGTACTTAATTGAATATAATGAAAAATAATTAATACATAGTTCTCCTAATAATTAAAACAATTTCTTTATCACTGATGCTGGTTTTCTCTTCGTGATATTTTCATGGATTTGCCTTCTACATTTACTTAATTAAAGTTGCTTTTTCATTCGATGAAATTACAGTTCTTATTTTCAGGCAAGGTAGTTTTTAGAAATTCTGTAAAAACTATATAATGTGCTGTGGTTTTGTGTGTCCTAGTGCATTGTCTCCCATAATGACTGCTAACGGCATTACAGAAATCTATCAATATTTTAAAAATCATAAATCTCTCCGTTTTTGTACATGTGACTAAGACTCATTGACGTTGAAGACTTATCTCCCCTTAAGTAATTAGTTTTTTAGTGACTTTTCTTATTTGTATTCCAATCGTATTTCCTTGCAACCTCCATTTCTTTTATATCATGAATCATGCATGGCTTATGATTAATGAATTTAACATATCCTGTATTTTGCAGTTTCTTGTGATCTCTCGTGTATACTATAATGTTCAGTAATTATATTTCTTACATTAACAACTAATAAAAAATCGAAATTGTTTATGTTATGCGAATTTGTTACGATGAATCTTGCAAAAAACAGATTAAAATCTCGAATTTGATTATTACTAAGGGCGGATTTTGACGACCTAAAATATCGCCAAAAATGATCAATAAAATGCTCTTAAAATGTTTTTAAAATGCCGTAAAAACAAAGAAAAATGACGTAAAAAAAATATGATCAAAACCAATTCAGATGAACAACTTAAGCTGTTGGGTATGTTACTGATGTAATCAAGGCTTCTTCTATTCGTTCAAGTGAACTCAGCTTTCAAACTTTTGGTTTGGACTGTTCTTTACCAGAAAATCTGTCTTTAGTTATCCCGAAATGGACTAAACCGCCAATGACGCTGACAGGCGTCACAGGAACCTTAGATTACATACTCACAATGGCTGACATTACAACTTCTGAGCGAAGAAATCGAGTAGGCTACCAGGCATAGGTACTTAGGAATTCTGTGGAGAACATTTGTTTCACCTTGTAAATATTATTTGAACCAATTATCATTAAAATAACATAAAAATCGACTAAATCAGCGGAAATGTATTAAAAATTCCGGAAAAAGTGAAAAAAATTATGTTTAGCTCAGAGTGATAAAAAATGCAAAAAAGTGACGTATAAAAATGGGACATTTCCTTTTGTCATAACATAAAATGAATTTCTATAGCAAACGTCATTGTTCTAATGTGAAAAGAAAAAAATGACATTTCATTGAAATCCGCCCCCTAATTATTGCTAATGGGAGGATTGCTAATTTCGGTATCTTAGGCCTGCGTCGACGCAACTATTGTGAGAAAAAATTGCCACCCAGCACTTGCGCGCGCCTTCTGTTCAGTTTCGCCGCGAAGGCCGGCTGTCGCCGTGAGCGTCATGAGCGCGTGCGGCGCGCGTGTCCGCGTTCGCGGAAGGTCGCTCCTCCCCGCGCGCGCGCGCTCGCGTCACGATTAATTGGAGGGCGGCGCAGGCAGGCAGCGGCCGAGCACGAGGGCGGCTGGACGCCCAGCGCTGCGCACGCCTTCGCGGAAGACGCCTCGCCCTCAGCGCTCGCGCTCTCGCCACAGGCCCAGGCCCTGACACTGGCCGCGCCCCGCCCGCTCTCCTCGCCCTTGCCACTGTCCTTGACACTGACACGGGCCTCGACGATGCTGCTCTACTCGCCCTTGCCACTGTCCTTGACACTGACACTCTGCTCGCCCTTGCCACTGTCCTTGACACTGTCACTCTGCTCGCTCTTGCCACTGTCCTTGACACTGTCACTGGCCTCGACGATGCTGCTCTACTCGCTCTTTCCAGTGTCCTCTCTCATGCCACTATCCTTGACACTGACACTCTCCTCGCCCTTGCCACAGTCCTTGACACTGACACTCTCCTCGCCCTGGCCACTATCCTAGACACTGTCACTGACCTCGACGGTGCTGCTCTACTCGCACTTGCTACTGACCTCTCTCATGCCACTGTCCTTGACACTGACACTCTCCTCGCCCTTGCCAGTGTCCTCTCTTATGGCACTGTCCTTGTCACTGACACTCTCCTCTTTCTTGCCACTGTTGTTGACTCACTTCGCCTTCGCCACTATCCTCGTCCTTGCCACTGTCCTTGACACTGACACTCTCCTAGCCCTTGTCAGTGTCCTCTCTCATGGCACTGTCCTTGTCACTGACACTCTCCTCTTTCTTGCCACTGTTGTTGACTCACTTCGCCTTCGCCACTATCCTCGTCCTCGCCACTATCCTCGTCCTTGCCACTGTCCTTGACACTGACACTCTCCTCACCCTTGCCACTATCCTTGACACTGTCACTGGCCTCGACGGTGCTGCTCTACTCGCACTTGACACTGTCCTCTCTCATGTCACTGTCCTTGACAATGACTCTCCTCGCTCTTGCCAGTGTCCTCTCTCATGCCACTGCCCTTGACACTGACCCTCTGCTCGCCCTTGCCACTATCCTTGACACTGACGCTGGCCTCGACGATGCTGCTCTACTCGCCCTTGCCACTGTCCTCTTTCATGCCACTGTCCTTGACACTGACACTCTGCTCGCCCTTGCCGCTGTCCTTGACACTGTCACTGGCCTCGACGATGCTACTCTACTCGCCCTTGCCGCTGTTTACTCTCATGCCACTGTCATTGACACTGCCACTCTCCTCGCTCCTCCTAGTGTCCTCTCTCATGCCACTGTTCTTGACACTGACATTCTCCTCTTCCTTGCCACTGACACTCTCTTCGCCTTTGCCACTATCCTCGCCCCTGTCACTGTCCTTGATACTGCCACTCTTCTCGCCCTTACCACTGCCCTCGCCTTTGCCGATCTCCTCGACTCTGCGGCTCTCTTCGCCACTGCCACTGTCCTTGACATCGATACTGCCCTCACTCCTGTCACTATCCTCGCCCCTGCCATTGTCCTCGCCCTTGCCCCTCTCCTCGACCCTG